>JAODUO010000746.1:0-15000 GCA_025642075.2 Ridgeia piscesae | reverse complement strand
CTTGCATTCAGCCTCAGTTGCCCATGTCTGAGAAGCAGATGGAGTTTCCAGAGCTACACGAAGATGCTATTCCTCTCTTCAATCTCACCATAGCAATGTAAGGTTTCTCTTGCAAGCACATATAGGCACGTGTGCAGTGAATTGTGCTTAATAGAAGGATACTTCACTTTGTTGCAATCATTGCAAACAAACTTAGATTTTCACTTTCACTGATGAATCATTGTGCATTAAGAACACCACGTTGCACTAGAGCTAAGGCAGCAACTTGAGACTTGTCTCACTTGACATTGACATTGACATCATCGGGCAGCAAGGACACACTGGTACAATATTTAAGAAACACAGTCAGGACTCAAGAGGTAGGAACCATTTCTCTCATTCACACCATACTGTGTGCACACCGGTGGCATGGTTTCTGAAATTATAAAAGCACATGGGAGGGGAGGCATTTGCAGTATGTACAGCAGTATTTCCTATAGACTCACTTGTAACTTTGTACTACTACAGTAAGCCTGAGATGTGGTTAGGGAAATCTAAATGAATGTTTATAAACCTAAAGTAATAGCTCAATTACTAATAATGCATTTAATAGATTCTGCTATTGCCAGTACCACCTGTCTAATCTATTTGCTTGCAATTGTAAGTATAGAAAACAAATTGTAATCATGAAAAGTAATCACGATGATGTAATCGATTACGATTACTTGGCTTTATTGCCCAATGTAATTGAGTATGAGTATAATTACTCTACTCAAAAACTTGCCCATGAATATCAATTAAGATTATAGAGTATGACTACTCCATGTCTGACCGTGAGTGACACTGATGCACAGAGACTTAAACAGTGTAGACCTGGAGCTACGCAGTTCCGGGAACATCAGAAAGTTACATGCATTGAATGACACAAACTGGTGAAATGGCATAATTGAATCCACAATGTTTGAAACATGAAACTTGCATTCTTTGAAAAGCAAACATGCTCTTTATATTATATTAATTGTATATATGTATGCATACATATATGGCAGTATTCCATTTCTCTCGCAATTCTACTTAATATATGTACATCTATAAGTGGAATTGCAAGAGAAAGGGACACAAATGGAATACTGCAATACCAGGATATGTACTGAGTTGAGAGTACAAGTACTTGAACAGCAGCAGCTATGTTGATCTCATGATGGCTTTGCATATTCCCTATGGTAGTACCGTACTTAGTTATTTTGACTTATTCTGTTTCTGAACTGGGGATGACGAGGCTGTGTGTCTAATTAAGATGTTCTCTCATCCACAGGCAGCGAGTCATGTATACCTGTGGACTCGACAACTTTCACGTTGGTGACATACTGCAGCAGAGTAAGTACTCCTACTTTCACATTGGTGACATACTGCAGCAGTGTAATAAGTGTTCTTACTATCATATTGGAGACATGCTCCAGCAGTGTAAGTGTTCTTACTATCATATTGGTGACATGCTCCAGCAGTGTAAGTGTTCTTACTATCATATTGGAGACATGCTCCAGCAGTGTAAGTGTTCTTACTATCACATTGGTGACATGCTCCAGCAGTGTAAGTGTTCTTACTATCACATTGGAGACATGCTCCAGCAGTGTAAGTGTTCTTACTATCACATTGGAGACATGCTCCAGCAGTGTAAGTGTTCTTACTATCACATTGGTGACATGCTCCAGCAGTGTAAGTGTTCTTACTATCACATTGGTGACATGCTCCAGCAGTGTAAGTGTTCTTACTATCACATTGGAGACATGCTCCAGCAGTGTAAGTGTTCTTACTATCACATTGGAGACATGCTCCAGCAGTGTAAGTGTTCTTACTATCACATTGGTGACATGCTCCAGCAGTGTAAGTGTTCTTACTATCACATTGGTGACATGCTCCAGCAGTGTAAGTGTTCTTACTATCACATTGGAGACATGCTCCAGCAGTGTAAGTGTTCTTACTATCACATTGGTGACATGCTCCAGCAGTGTAAGTGTTCTTACTATCACATTGGAGTCATGCTCCAGCAGTGTAAGTGTTCTTACTATCACATTGGAGACATGCTCCAGCAGTGTAAGTGTTCTTACTATCACATTGGAGACATGCTCCAGCAGTGTAAGTGTTCTTACTATCACATTGGAGACATGCTCCAGCAGTGTAAGTGTTCTTACTATCACATTGGTGACATGCTCCAGCAGTGTAAGTGTTCTTACTATCACATTTGAGACATGCTCCAGCAGTGTAAGTGTTCTTACTATCACATTGGAGACATGCTCCAGCAGTGTAAGTGTTCTTACTATCACATTGGTGACATGCTCCAGCAGTGTAAGTGTTCTTACTATCACATTGGAGACATGCTCCAGCAGTGTAAGTGTTCTTACTATCACATTGGAGACATGCTCCAGCAGTGTAAGTGTTCTTACTATCACATTGGAGACATGCTCCAGCAGTGTAAGTATTCTTACTATCACATTGGAGACATGCTCCAGCAGTGTAAGTGTTCTTACTATCACATTGGAGACATGTAGTGCAAAAAGCAGCAGTGGATTCAGTTATTTTGGAATAGTAATGTTCATGATGATTGTCGTATGTGTCGACTCATAATGTATCCCCTGACATTATCTATGCTTGAATTATTAACTGCTCCCGAAAGAGCACGTGTTAGTCTCTGTCCGCGCAGCCAGTAACGATGTAGCCGCTAGTGTTTTCTCTCAGCTAAATGTTCATCACACACATATACGTTGTCGTATTAACGAGGCAATTATGACATTAAAATATGTTTCAACTATGTTATTTGTTGATTATTCCATTTTCAGATATATATATATATATGTATATATATATATATATATATATATATATATACAGTTCCTATTAGTGAAATATGTATTTGCTACTAACATTGTATGGGGGTTGTTAGGTGTTTTCTGGCCCTCACATTTATTTTGCTTAGATAGCTAGTTGCTTAGGTAATTTCTCGTGCAATCCCCATTGACAAACATGACATCTATGCTTTTAAGGGGATTTGTTTTATTTATCTAGGCCAGCGGCAATGCTCATAGTCTTGTATACTATATGACTTCTCTTTACTTGTGTAATTAAAGGGCATTGCCATTTTCCACCCACATTTGTTTCTGTTTTTCTTGCTATCTGTCGCTCCATAAACCGAGCAAAGCACAGCAGGCTCCCATATTATATTTACTTAGTACAATACTGGTGAGGGTGAGCAAAATGTATTTGCTACTAACATTTTGATTTGAATGATCTAGTAGATTTTCATGTAGAGTCACTGGAAATGTAATGTTCAGTTATCACAACTTCTGAGGACTGGTGTAGGCTGCTGGAATCATTAAGCAAATACTCTGACTTATAAAAATGATGGATGTTTTTAATGTATCATTGATGCACAATTATAAATTAAATGCATATAATTTGATTGAACATGACTAAATGACACAGTTCAGTTGACAATGCAGTTGCATATGCATCAAGTTGTAACACTTATGTTAGTTTTTGTTTAGTTTTTTTGTAATTTTTACAAGACTCATCTTTATAACATGTGTCCACATCTCTGTTTGACCAAACACTTGGGACACTGTCACTGCCTTCAAACACTTTGTTGACACTGTTTCAGAACCAAAGCGTTTTCAACGTATTCTTAGTGCATTTGTCAACTTTATGCACTTCCAGGAGGAGAGGTGTGATGTGTTCAGTAACATGAAGAAAGAGAATGTAAGTCACTCAGACAGGGGAACTGTCCACTAGTCCGTCCACTAGTAAAGATAAGGACGGACTAGTAAACCTGCCTAACAACTAGTCCGGCTGACTAGTAAAGGTCAATGTGTCATCCACCCCACCCCAGTAGTCAATCAAGTGTTGTCACAGTCACCCTAAATCATTATCCCATCCATAGGCCTGGATGTAACTGAATCCCAAATCATTAAAACATTGATAAATTGCTGCCAGTGAACAACTGGCTACAACAGTGCCAGCTTCGTTTAACGATAAATTATGACATTTTCTTAGGCATGCCACCAGCTGCAAACTTGTCTGGGCATTATTTATCAGATTAACAGTTCTGATGTCTATAATTTTCTGTAGTGTGATATTTTTATTTCTACAATACACTCCATCAGAGCAGTTTTCATAACACTGTAATATGAAGTAAATTTCTCAGATGATTATGGAAAATTCGTAATGGTAGGCTGCCCTGTATCTGGTAGGGTTTTACTACCGGTCATTGACGATAGTTGGCATCCTTTTTCAATTGCATAGTTTTTTGATACGTATTATATTTTCAGTTCTTCATTAATTATGTTAGCTATTTGTTTATTATTTCTTTGTTACCTTTGTGATATATATTGTTATAAATAGAACAATATAATGACTTTAATTTTGGCTTATTTTTTTATTTTGACGGACTAGTAAACTTTTTGATGAACAAGTAAACTTTTGTCTTTACTAGTCCTGCTGCCTAGTGAAATAAATGTAAAGTTCTACCCCTGCCACTACATGGGTAGCCATCAATTACTCAGCCTGTTGGTTCCTACTCTAGACAAGTAGAGTTCTCGGCAGTAGAATACCAGTACAGACCCACCCACCACAATGTTCACTCTATAACTAGTTTATTGTCTAAATGTAATACTTAAGTGCATTATTTCCAACATTAAAAATCATCGCAGTTATAAAATGTTGCATCTTAGCACACTTCGAGACCCAAATAATCACAAGTTTGTGCCTGCCAGCACAATTGTGGTCGTTGTTTTTCATTTTAAATCAGTGGTAAAC
The DNA here is from genome assembly GCA_025642075.2 of Ridgeia piscesae. Lineage (NCBI taxonomy): Eukaryota > Metazoa > Annelida > Polychaeta > Sabellida > Siboglinidae > Ridgeia > Ridgeia piscesae. Next base: position 10,212 of record JAODUO010000746.1, on the reverse strand, counting down.
AGTGTGTTGTGTCTGTTGGTGCTGACCACACTCATAATTAAGCCCCAATAGTTGCAAATAAGATTCAGTTTTTAAACTTGGGAGAATGTGAAATGATCGAGTTAACTCACTGGGCTGTCACAGTTAACTCACCGAGCTGTCAAAGTTAACTCACTGGGCTGTCACAGTTAACTCACCGGGCTGTCACAGTTAACTCACCGGGCTGTCACAGTTAACTCACTGGGCTGTCACAGTTAACTCACTGGGCTGTCACAGTTAACTCACTGAGCTGTCACAGTTAACTCACTGAGTTGTCACAGTTAACTCACTGAGCTGTCACAGTTAACTCACTGGGCTGTCACAGTTAACTCACTGGGCTGTCACAGTTAACTCACTGGGCTGTCACAGTTAACTCACTGGGCTGTCACAGTTAACTCACTGGGCTGTCACAGTTAACTCACTGAGGGTGTCACAGTTAACTCACTGGGCTGTCACAGTTAACTCACTGGGCTGTCACAGTTAACTCACTGGGCTGTCACAGTTAACTCACTGAGGGTGTCACAGTTAACTCACTGGGCTGTCACAGTTAACTCACTGGGCTGTCACAGTTAACTCACTGGGCTGTCACAGTTAACTCACTGAGCTGTCACAGTTAACTCACTGGGCTGTCACAGTTAACTCACTGAGCTGTCACAGTTAACTCACTGAGCTGTCACAGTTAACTCACTGGGCTGTCACAGTTAACTCACTGGGCTGTCACAGTTAACTCACTGGGCTGTCACAGTTAACTCACTGAGCTGTCACAGTTAACTCACTGAGCTGTCACAGTTAACTCACTGAGCTGTCACAGTTAACTCACTGGGCTGTCACAGTTAACTCACTGAGCTGTCACAGTTAACTCACTGGGCTGTCACAGTTAACTCACTGGGCTGTCACAGTTAACTCACTGAGCTGTCACAGTTAACTCACTGGGCTGTCACAGTTAACTCACTGGGCTGTCACAGTTAACTCACTGGGCTGTCACAGTTAACTCACTGAGCTGTCACAGTTAACTCACTGGGCTGTCACAGTTAACTCACTGAGCTGTCACAGTTAACTCACTGGGCTGTCACAGTTAACTCACTGGGCTGTCACAGTTAACTCACTGGGCTGTCACAGTTAACTCACTGGGCTGTCACAGTTAACTCACTGGGCTGTCACAGTTAACTCACTGGGCTGTCACAGTTAACTCACTGGGCTGTCACAGTTAACTCACTGGGCTGTCACAGTTAACTCACTGGGCTGTCACAGTTAACTCACTGGGCTGTCACAGTTAACTCACTGAGCTGTCACAGTTAACTCACTGGGCTGTCACAGTTAACTCACTGAGCTGTCACAGTTAACTCACTGAGCTGTCACAGTTAACTCACTGGGCTGTCACAGTTAACTCACTGGGCTGTCACAGTTAACTCACTGGGCTGTCACAGTTAACTCACTGGGCTGTCACAGTTAACTCACTGGGCTGTCACAGTTAACTCACTGGGCTGTCACAGTTAACTCACTGGGCTGTCACAGTTAACTCACTGGGCTGTCACAGTTAACTCACTGGGCTGTCACAGTTAACTCACTGGGCTGTCACAGTTAACTCACTGAGCTGTCACAGTTAACTCACTGAGCTGTCACAGTTAACTCACTGAGCTGTCACAGTTAACTCACTGAGCTGTCACAGTTAACTCACTGAGCTGTCACAGTTAACTCACTGAGCTGTCACAGTTAACTCACTGGGCTGTCACAGTTAACTCACTGGGCTGTCACAGTTAACTCACTGGCTGTCACAGTTAACTCACTGGGCTGTCACAGTTAACTCACTGAGCTGTCACAGTTAACTCACTGGGCTGTCACAGTTAACTCACTGGGCTGTCACAGTTAACTCACTGGGCTGTCACAGTTAACTCACTGGGCTGTCACAGTTAACTCACTGGGCTGTCACAGTTAACTCACTGAGCTGTCACAGTTAACTCACTGGGCTGTCACAGTTAACTCACTGGGCTGTCACAGTTAACTCACTGGGCTGTCACAGTTAACTCACTGGGCTGTCACAGTTAACTCACTGAGCTGTCACAGTTAACTCACTGGGCTGTCACAGTTAACTCACTGGGCTGTCACAGTTAACTCACTGAGCTGTCACAGTTAACTCACTGGGCTGTCACAGTTAACTCACTGGGCTTCACAGTTAACTCACTGGGCTTCACAGTTAACTCACTGGGCTGTCACAGTTAACTCACTGAGTTGTCACAGTTAACTCACTGAGCTGTCACAGTTAACTCACATGGCTGGGTCACAGTTAACTCACTGGCTGTCAAAGTTAACTCACTGGAGCTGATCAGCAGTTAACTCACTGGGCTGTCACAGTCTAACTCACTGGGTGTCACAGTAACTCACTGGGCTGTCACAGTTAACTCACTGAGCTGTCACAGTTAACTCACTGAGCTGTCACAGTTAACTCACTGAGCTGTCACAGTTAACTCACTGGGCTGTCACAGTTAACTCACTGGGCTGTCACAGTTAACTCACTGGGCTGTCACAGTTAACTCACTGAGCTGTCACAGTTAACTCACTGAGCTGTCACAGTTAACTCACTGAGCTGTCACAGTTAACTCACTGGGCTGTCACAGTTAACTCACTGGGCTGTCACAGTTAACTCACTGAGCTGTCACAGTTAACTCACTGGGCTGTCACAGTTAACTCACTGAGCTGTCACAGTTAACTCACTGGGCTGTCACAGTTAACTCACTGAGCTGTCACAGTTAACTCACTGGGCTGTCACAGTTAACTCACTGGGCTGTCACAGTTAACTCACTGAGCTGTCACAGTTAACTCACTGAGCTGTCACAGTTAACTCACTGGGCTGTCACAGTTAACTCACTGAGCTGTCACAGTTAACTCACTGGGCTGTCACAGTTAACTCACTGGGCTGTCACAGTTAACTCACTGAGCTGTCACAGTTAACTCACTGGGCTGTCACATGTTACTGGCAGCCCCAATATTTAAAATATGACGTCTTACAGATTGGATTCATCATTTCACATATGTTCTGGAGAGCGTGTAACAGCTAACATGCTGTACAGTTAATCACTGAGTTACATTAACGTCACAATGTCTGCCAGTGAAGGCACTGGTGGAACAGCGTAACATGCTGCTACGAGAGATCGACGAGTTACAAGAGAAAGTGAATGAAGTGAAGGCCACCAGGGCGCAGCATGAACCAGAAGTGATGCAGGTGGGTAAATCTCTAACGTAGGTCACAGGACGCACCATTAACCACGCAGGTGGTAAATCTCTAACGTAGGTCACAGGACGCACCATTAACCACGCAGGTGGTAAATCTCTAACGTAGGTCACAGGACGCACCATTAACCACGCAGGTGGTAAATCTCTAACGTAGGTCACAGGACGCACCATTAACCACGCAGGTGGTAAATCTCTAACGTAGGTCACAGGACGCACCATTAACCATGCAGGTGGTAAATCTCTAACGTAGGTCACAGGACGCACCATTAACCACGCAGGTGGGTAAATCTCTAACGTAGGTCACAGGACGCACCATTAACCACGCAGGTGGGTAAATCTCTAACGTAGGTCACAGGACGCACCATTAACCACTGCAGGTGGGTCAATCTCTAACGTAGGTCACAGGACGCACCATTAACCACGCAGGTGGGTAAATCTCTAACGTAGGTCACAGGACGCACCATTAACCATGCAGGTGGGTAAATCTCTAACGTAGGTCACAGGACGCACCATTAACCATGCAGGTGGGTAAATCTCTAACGTAGGTCACAGGACGCACCATGAACCATGCAGGTGGTAAATCTCTAACGTAGGTCACAGGACGCACCATTAACCACGCAGGTGGTAAATCTCTAATGTAGGTCACAGGACGCACCATGAACCATGCAGGTGGTAAATCTCTAATGTAGGTCACAGGACGCACCATGAACCACGCAGGTGGTAAATCTCTAATGTAGGTCACAGGACGCACCATGAACCATGCAGGTGGTAAATGTCTAATGTAGGTCACAGGACGCACCATTAACCATGCAGGTGGTAAATGTCTAATGTAGGTCACAGGACGCACCATGAACCACGCAGGTGGTAAATCTCTAATGTAGGTCACAGGACGCACCATAAACCATGCAGGTGGTAAATGTCTAATGTAGGTCACAGGACGCACCATGAACCATGCAGGTGGTAAATCTCTAATGTAGGTCACAGGACGCACCATTAACCAAGCAGGTGGTAAATCTCTAATTAAGGTCACAGGACGCACCATTAACCATGCAGGTGGTAAATCTCTAATGTAGGTCACAGGACGCACCATTAACCACGCAGGTGGGTGAATCTCTAACGTAGGTCACAGGACGCACCATTAACCATGCAGGTGGGTCAATCTCTAACGTAGGTCACAGGACGCACCATTAACCACGCAGGTGGGTAAATCTCTAACGTAGGTCACAGGACGCACCATGAACCATGCAGGTGGTAAATCTCTAACGTAGGTCACAGGACGCACCATTAACCATGCAGGTGGGTAAATCTCTAACGTAGGTCACAGGACGCACCATGAACCATGCAGGTGGTAAATCTCTAATGTAGGTCACAGGACGCACCATTAACCACGCAGGTGGTAAATCTCTAATGTAGGTCACAGGACGCACCATGAACCATGCAGGTGGTAAATGTCTAATGTAGGTCACAGGACGCACCATGAACCACGCAGGTGGTAAATCTCTAATGTAGGTCACAGGACGCACCATGAACCATGCAGGTGGTAAATGTCTAATGTAGGTCACAGGACGCACCATGAACCATGCAGGTGGTAAATGTCTAATGTAGGTCACAGGACGCACCATGAACCACGCAGGTGGTAAATCTCTAATGTAGGTCACAGGACGCACCATAAACCATGCAGGTGGTAAATGTCTAATGTAGGTCACAGGACGCACCATGAACCATGCAGGTGGTAAATCTCTAATGTAGGTCACAGGACGCACCATTAACCAAGCAGGTGGTAAATCTCTAATTAAGGTCACAGGACGCACCATTAACCATGCAGGTGGTAAATCTCTAATGTAGGTCACAGGACGCACCATGAACCACGCAGGTGGTAAATCTCTAATGTAGGTCACAGGACGCACCATGAACCACGCAGGTGGTAAATCTCTAATGTAGGTCACAGGACACACTATTAACCACGCAGGTGGTAAATCTCTAATTAAGATCACAGGACGCACCATTAACCACGCAGGTGGTAAATCTCTAATGTAGGTCACAGGACGCACCATGAACCACGCAGGTGGTAAATCTCTAATGTAGGTCACAGGACGCACCATGAACCACGCAGGTGGTAAATCTCTAATGTAGGTCACAGGACGCACCATGAACCACGCAGGTGGTAAATCTCTAATGTAGGTCACAGGACACACTATTAACCACGCAGGTGGTAAATCTCTAATTAAGGTCACAGGACGCACCATTAACCACGCAGGTGGTAAATCTCTAATGTAGGTCACAGGACGCACCATGAACCACGCAGGTGGTAAATCTCTAATGTAGGTTACAGGACGCACCATGAACCACGCAGGTGGTAAATCTCTAATGTAGGTCACAGGACGCACCATGAACCACGCAGGTGGTAAATCTCTAATGTAGGTCGCAGGACGCACCATGAACCAGGTGAGTAGTTGCAAATGTTGTCATTAGACATAAACAGCACAGGTTACTTGTGATAAGGGGTGGTTTATAATTGTCAAAATTATCAGAGTACAAAGAGTATGCGTTTTCTTGATTTCCAAAGAGTATACTAAAATGTAGAATGTTGTGACCAACACATACCAACAATAGCAAGTAGGCTACAACAGGGTTTTAAGCATATGCGACAGAAGAATATGAGTTATTTTAAATTTGTTTAGCATAAATATTTTATTTGTAAAGTTCCATGGCTAGTATCATTCAGTGCAAGCAGGAATGCTAGATGTGTAAATGATGAAAAACTGAAACTGAACACTACCACATGGTTATGACCATTGTTGTTGTACGTCGCACAAAGTCGTGGTCACCAGTATAGCTGTATTTTGAGGGACCCATGGGTCTGTATTTGTATTGGATCTGAAATGAACCATGGGGCCTATGTTTTGTGTTTGTTAGGTGGTGTTTAGTTGATTCACACAAAGATATATTTATGTATTTTCAGCTGAAGAAAGTGATTGATGAATTGTATGAAAGCATCAACAGGAGTCACAACACTTCCAACTCAAAGCGCAAGGCCTTGAGTGAGGCCAAAGCCAACAACTCTGAGAAGAAGGCAGCCATAGTAAGTGAACAAGTTGTGTTTGACACAGCCTCAGTTCTGTTGTCTTCTTTCTTCACAGAATCAGTTTGTGTCACACATGTCAACCACTGGTTGGACAGCCATGCTGTCATCACACAAGGAAGACAAGATCCATTGTTTTTCATAAGGTTTTGCAATTAATTCATGATTACATCACCTGCCAAAATGAAGAAATATACCAAGTTTAACCTTTGCCACATAAAGGTTTCACTGCTCATGTTCACTGGCCTTAGTCAGTATAATTCAATAACTTGCATGTAACTGTTGGGAGTATCAGCATAGGCAGCGAGAAATTACAGTCAAGTAGGAGAGAGAAATTACAGTCAAGTAGGAGAGAGAAATTACAGTCAAGTAGGAGAGAGAAATTACAGTCAAGTAGGAGAGAGAAATTACAGTCAAGTAGGAGAGAGAAATTACAGTCAAGTAGGAGAGAGAAATTACAGTCAAGTAGGAGAGAGAAATTACAGTCAAGTAGGAGAGAGAAATTACAGTCAAGTAGGAGAGAGAAATTACAGTCAAGTAGGAGAGATATTACGGTTAAGTTGGAGAGATGGTTAAGTAGGATATATTACAGTTAAGTAGGAGGGAGATTACGGTTAAGTAGGAGAGAAATTACAGTTAAGTAGGAGAGAGGTTACGGTTAAGTAGGTGAGATATTACAGTTAAGTAGGAGAGATATTACAGTTAAGTAAGAGAGATTACAGTTAAGTAGGAGAGAGATTATGGTCAAGTAGGATAGAGATTACGGTCAAGTAGGAGAGAGATTACGGTTAAGTAGAAGAAAGATTACAGTCAAATAGGAGAGAGATTACAGTTATGTAGGAGAGAGATTACAGTTAAGCAGGAGATAGATTATAGTTAAGAAGGAGAGCGATTACAGTTAAGTAGGAGAGAGATTATGGTCAAGTAGGAGAGAGATTAAGGTCAAGTTGAAGAGAGATTACAGTCAAGTAGGAGAGATTGCAGTCAAGTAGGATAGAGTTTACAGTTAAGTAGGTGACAGATAACAGTTAAGTTGGAGAGAAATTACAGTTAAGTAGGAGAGAGATTACGATTAAGTAGGAGAGAGATTACGGTCAAGTAGGAGAGAGATTATGGTCAAATAGGAGAGAGATTATGGTCACATAGGAGAGAGATTACAGTCAAGTAGGAGAGAGATTACGGTCAAGTAGGAGAGAGATTACGGTCAAGTAGGAGAGAGATTACGGTCAAGTAGGAGAGATTACGGTCAAGTAGGAGAGAGATTACGGTCAAGTAGGAGAGAGATTACAGTTAAGTAGTCATCACAAACAAAATGTGTTTAATGAATAATTATCTGTGTTCAATTTAACAATATTGTGAAGTATTTTACTTTGATCCAATATGTGGACATCTAGCCATAAATAATGTGTGTGTCCGACATTGGTGAAATTAATTAAACTTGTAACTTATGCAGTGGCTAAAGCTGTGGTCTTTTGACTAAGATAACACAGGCTTGAATCCTGTGCTGCAGCCTTGAACCTTGGGCAAGTCCGTTTACTCTGTTGCTCCAGTTCAATACATGTACAGACAATCTTTGTGCATTAATTGCCGTATGGCTATATGCTTCCCAGTAAAGTTGAGATGATGTTCATTTGAGCAAGTCTTCAGAGAGTCAAGTGCTTTGAGTTCTTGCTGTGTTCTTAGAGTACCGTTGTCACTGAGAGTTGTGGTTGTGTGAGCATGAGGTGTGTTGCCAGGCGAGTCTGAGAGAGGAGCTGGTCGCACTGAGGAGTGAGGGAACTCGCCTCGCCAGTCACATTGTGCAGTCTCCGGAGCGCATGAGGACTGAGCAGGAGCGTATGGCCCAGAAACTGAGTGCTCTGAGGGAGACCCGGGACTTGAGACTCACCCAGCTGACGGAGCAGTGTAAGAAGCGCCAGATGCAGACACTGCGTGCGTCAGAGATTGACACAGCATGCAAGCTGATGGCAGCAGTCAAGGAACAGGTCGACCGCGAAAAGTACGACCTCGTGTCACTTTGGCTATTCATATAATAGATAAAAGTTTTTAAATTAAAATTTTAAGCTAAAATTAAACTAATCCCATGCATCATTTAATTTTTCCTAGAATACAAGTCTGCATCACTGCCACCAGAATGTTGTAAAGTACAATATCATGTTGTTATATTGTAGCATAACAAAGCTTTACATAGACACTTTTGTCAATATTATTGATAACATAGATGGAGTTCGTATATAGGAGGTTATGATGTCGATAATGTCGTTTGTTTTAGGTGGTGCTGGAGATGGTGTTGTTTGTAAGAGTTGATGCTGGTAATGCTGTTTGCGAGGAGGTGACGCTGGAAATGTTGTTTCAGGGACATGATGCTGGAAATGTTGTTTACAGGGAGGTGATGCTGGAAATGTTGTTTGCAGGGACATGATACTGGAGATGTTGTTTGCAGGGAGGTGATGATGGAGATGTTGTTTGCAGGCAGGTGATGATGGAGATGTTGTTTACAGTGAGGTGATGATGGAGATGTTGTTTGCAGTGAGGTGATGATGGAGATGTTGTTTGCAGGGACATGATACTGGAGATGTTGTTTGCAGGGAGGTGATGATGGAGATGTTGTTTGCAGGCAGGTGATGATGGAGATGTTGTTTACAGTGAGGTGATGATGGAGATGTTGTTTGCAGTGAGGTGATGATGGAGATGTTGTTTGCAGGGAGGTGATGATGGAGATGTTGTTTGCAGGGAGGTGATGATGGAGATGTTGTTTGCAGGGAGGTGATGATGGAGATGTTGTTTGCAGGGAGGTGACGCTGGAGATGTTGTTTACAGGGAGGTGACGATGGAGATGTTGTTTGCAGGGAGGTGATGATGGAGATGTTATTTTCAGGGAGGTGATGATGGAGATCTTGTTTGCAGGGAGGTGATGCTGGAGATGTTGTTTACAGGGAGGTGATGATGGAGATGTTGTTTGCAGGGAGGTGATGATGGAGATCTTGTTTGCAGGGAGGGTGATGATGGAGATGTTGTTTGCAGGGAGGTGATGATGGAGATCTTGTTTGCAGGGAGGGTGATGATGGAGATGTTGTTTGCAGGGAGGTGATGATGGAGATGTTGTTTGCAGGGAGGTGATGATGGAGATGTTGTTTGCAGGGAGGTGATGATGGAGATGTTGTTTGCAGGGAGGTGACGCTGGAGATGTTGTTTACAGGGAGGTGATGATGGAGATGTTGTTTGCAGGGAGGTGATGATGGAGATGTTGTTTGCAGGGAGGTGATGATGGAGATGTTGTTTGCAGGGAGGGTGATGATGGAGATCTTGTTTGCAGGGAGGTGATGATGGAGATCTTGTTTGCAGGGAGGTGATGATGGAGATTTTGTTTGCAGGGAGGTGATGATGGAGATTTTGTTTGCAGGGAGGTGATGATGGACATTGATGTTTCAGAGGAGGTGATGATGGAGATGTTGTTTGCAGGGAGGTGTGCTGGAAACACAATTGAAACACAGAATTGTGTCAAAGGAGGAAAAGATTTCAAAGTTGACCTTGCAACACAATAACAAGATGACAGCTGCTGCAGAGACCCTCAGTCGCCTTCAGTCTCATTCCGTCTTCTCCCTCAGTAGCCTCCAACAGTCAGTCTCATTCCATCTTCTCCCTCAGTCCTCCTCTGTCGCCTCAACAGTCAGTCTCATTCCATCTTCTCCCTCAAGGGAGGTGATGATGGAGATGTTGTTTGCAGGGAGGTGATGATGGAGATGTTGTTTGCAGGGAGGTGATGATGGAGATGTTGTTTGCAGGGAGGTGATGATGGAGATGTTGTTTGCAGGGAGGTGATGATGGAGATCTTGTTTGCAGGGAGGTGATGATGGAGATGTTGTTTGCAGGGAGGTGAT
>JAODUO010000745.1:265000-287500 GCA_025642075.2 Ridgeia piscesae | reverse complement strand
TTTAGACTAGCCTGATTATGCTTTGTTAGTGATGGGTGTAAATCTGGCTGTATACTTTACTACAAGTTCAAGTCAGCCCTGACCCTAGCTACTGACGGGCGCGAAGTGATGACCCGTCTGCATGCCAACAGAAAGGGTCCCTACCCGTGGTAATGGGCTAGCTAGTGGTGTTTAGCGGAGTCGCAAAGTCCAAATTTGTGTGACCTGGTGACATGCTGGACAAAAATACCAACAATTGTACCTGAACCTTTTGAGGGGGTTGTCCGATTTTAAAGGTCAATGTCAGAACAATGTCAAATATCAATAATGTTATAATTGCATTGTCCAATATCTTGGTTTTCAAAGATTGCTTAATATATGGTGATATGACGGACGCCTACGCCAGAACTATGCGCCAACATTGCACCAAGGCATAACAAAGAAGTGTATTGGCGATTCGACATTTGGCGCAGCAGCACCTCGACTATGGGATGAATTACCTACGAACATTCGTGCATCTGGAACATTATGTATGTTTAGAAAGTGTTTAAAGACATATCTTTTTATTAGACATTTCAATTAATTCAAATTGTTTTGAAGTGGTGGACATTGCTTTAGAATTTCTTTTTAGTGTAATACACGTTTTAATTAGTGTTTATATTTTAGATTAATGTACATACACAGATTTAGTAACAGTTTTAATATTATATTAATTTATATAAATGTCATACAAATGTTTAGTACTATAAATCTTTAAAACAGTGTTTAATTTATTTTAAATCACTTGTCGAATTTCAAGTGGTAATAATGATGCATTGTACTGCTTAACTAAACAGTAGTAATTGTAGAAATAGTAGCTGTGTACGTTCTACATAAGTAGGTTTAAAATATTTACTTTGTTTACGTTTATGTGAAAGTTACAAGTGAAACTGCCAGTTTAGCGCATTTGTTTTATCTGCAATTGTGGAAATTGTCCTGATTAAAACACGCACGCAGGCACGCACAAATAAAAATGAGAACACTATTATACACCGAAATATAATGGCAACCGGAAGTCACGTAATGACGATAAACTATCATACAGCATGGTCCGTGTGACGGAAAAAATAAAATCGAAAGGCAACTTCAAATAGTCTGAAAGTAAAAGTAATTTGACATTATTTGCTATTCATCTTTGTGATATTACTGAGTGATCAGCCTAACAAAAACCTGCGCTTAGCTTTGGCCGCTGTCGGAACTATTCAGCGTCGCCGTGAATAATAACTGTCGCAACAGCAAACGACTTGAAGTTTATACATTTTCGCTGGTGAGCACATTTGAAATGTCGCTATCATTTCAACAGACCTACCTCTCAGTCAGCTGTGTATGCAGGCTCATTCTCATGTTGGAACCGAACACCAATACGTTTCTTCCTGAATACAGCGGCGCCTCGCCTAGCGTGTTCTCGATCTTTCGTCGTGGATATTGGAAACCAGTGTTGACGTCATTTCCGCCCTTAGCAGACGTTACTGCCGGGTAAACGCCGAGCGCGCCATTTTCACTCACATACGGACGGGATCATAACATAATGAGCTATGTGATGTCTTGTTGTTCTGCTTGGAGATGCTCTAATCGATGCGCACATGGATCTGATCTGCTATTATTTGGATTTCATGCTGGCAGATGTTCGTAGGAAGTTGAGGTAAGTGAAATTAAAACGGAAAGTTTAGATTAATCTAGTCTGAGGAGGTTGTGTGTTTTGAAACGTTTTGGGTGTAGCCATGGCCCATGCCCATTTTCGCACTACTTAATACTGTGGTCACCAACTCGGTTTCTGTCGTTGCGTCTAAAAAATCCGGACAGTTTCAACTTGCAGAGCAGACATTTCTGCCGTCCACTAAATGAAATTGTCCGCTGGTTGAACACATGGGCGTGACGCTAGTTCACTCTGTTGTTTGGACACGAATCTGATTATATAAAATGATGGATATTTGTGTTCGTATGGGTATTTGCAGCGTGATTGAATGCTCCCTAGAGAAACCGAGATCTTGTTCACGGGAATAGGTCTGTCTGGGAGCGAAGTGTAAATTACTAGACACTGCGCTACATAAAAACTTAGCGTTACTTTTCATGTTACATTAGTTTACTTAAAGTTTAGTCTTTACTCAAATTATATACCATGTTTTCAGATAATGAGGGCCGGAGTTCACGGAATGTCCGTTCTCTGTGACTGTGTCTGTGAGAGTGATTGTTGGTCGAGACGGAAAAACAGCTGTCGCAAGCCAAGGTGGCCGATTCCCGTTGTAACTGATAATGTTGACATATCTGTCAAGCCACGTCTCATTAAAGGCATAAAGGCCTGGCTCCGGGCTCACAGTTCTCGCTGGGTGAACACGTGATAGAATTATAAGAATACAAAGCTGAGGACGCGGCATACAACAACGTCGTCCATGCAGGTTCATAGTCACAGACATTCCGAGGTAGGTGACTGGCTGTAGTTGTACGTTCATTCGCTTATACCTTTAACCTTAGTTTCCATTTTATCTTCATGCTCCTATATTATAATTATGTAAACCTAACACTGTCACTGAAAATCAACAGACAAATTGGGAAAACAAAACAAATACTAACACAATTGGGTTGTTTTCAGTGTTTTACGAAAATTGGAAATTAGGGAACATGGTTGTTAAATGTTGCTAAACCTGGGGTTAAATAGGTGCTATATATATATATATATATATATATATATATATATATATATATATATATATATATATATAATTGTTAATATATATATATTTAAAATTATTATTTACAAATAGTTTGTCATACATAGATAAAAATTCAAAATTCAATATATATATAATATATATATATATATATATATATATATATATATATATATATATGTGTGTGTGTGTGTGATGTGAATTAGATTTGATATTTCCCCTGACATAGCCATATATGTAAAAAATTATGCATATAGTAATGATACATGTGTAGTTATACATTCAGTGTATGGTGGAGATACTTGTATTGTTGAGATGTTTTCATGTAGGAAAGCATTAATAGTTTGTTATCATTTACATGTTATAATAGTTAATATATGAAGTTTTTTAAAGGTCCTATGTTTAATTATAAATCTTGTTTTGACATTTTTCTGTATTATTTTGATTTGTTCATGATTTACCATTGTTTCTTACAAAATCAGTATTAATACAGTGATTTGTTCCTACAATATGTACCTTACCATTGTGAAGGATTGACTATGATGGTATTATTTTGTTTAAATATATGACATGCGAGTTTTTGTTTTGTTTAAGATTATGTAAAAGTAATTACTGAAACGCATTGTGAATTTCTACAACATAACAATAGTGAGGTAATTTTAAAATGCACAATGTTACATACAAAACTATTTTATAACATAGTGAACAGTAGATATGTTGCATGAAAACAAAAGCACAACATTGCACAATATTACAAAAGAAGTTACTGTAACCAAGAAAACAGGCATGTCACTTCAGGCATGTCACTGCACATTCAACAGTAAAGAATGATAAATAGTAAATGAAGTAAACACAAGATACAGTATTTTTGAGCAATAATGATATGTAAAACTGCTATATAATCAGCACTTGGTGGATGGTCAATGCACCAAGTAAATGCAGCACCACCTGCAATGTACTTGGCCTCATGCGGAACATGGCAATGAAGTCAGCAAGCAAGTAATGTGGCATTACATATGTTGTCCTCGGTGATGGTCATCACGTAACCTGTTTTGGAGTAGCATAAGAGTAAATAAACACATGTTTATTTAAGCAAAATATAATTATATAGTATGCCAGTTACATACCAGTTACAATTTACATCAAGGCAAACGAGGCATGTATAGCATAAATATATATGCAATGATGATAAAGTAAAATATGGGTAAGGATGTCAAGAAGCAGGGTAAACAATTTGTCTTTGGAGGTGTTTTATAGACAATGCACGTTTATCAGTTGTTGTGTTACATGTATCAGGAAAATATTTACAAATAAAAATGCATATTCATATGCATAACACTGGTTACGCATAAAATGAATTTACATATTTCTTTGGGAAGTCCTACATAGGCACTCCTGTAACCTCTGCATATTGTTACTCTATGAATCAGGCAAGCAGTTATGGGTCCAAAGTCTACCCTCCAAATGTTCTGTGAATGGGGCGGGCCATGGTCCCTATTCAAATACATGTAGCCAACATAACTATTTTAAATAGCATAACATAAAGGCCTTTGTTTAATTTCGAATTAGCACCAGACCAACAATACTAGAGCCAACCAACAACTGCAAAACAACTTCGACACAACCCGGCAGGTGGTAGCACCTTTCTCGTGCAGACAGGCCAAGATAGCTACGATTATCCAAGACCCTTGAGGTGGCAGCACTTTTCGCTTCTCACTACAGTCTAGACTTTTATATCGATGGTTATTATCATAATCATCGTTGTGCAGCCACAACGTCCTTCCAGATCTTGCACTATTCTCTGGATCACACACGCACGCACGCACACACGCACACACTCGGATTATGGCATCGGACGACGTGTGTTGCGGGGGGAGGGGGCTAATATTATTATATTAGCTTAAGGTTTAGAAATATGATTCCTTCAGGAATCGTTTCCTACATTCTAACTCCCGTCCATGTTTCGTATCGTATTTATACGATACTGTTTTTTTTAAAATTTAATAAGCATAGTAAATATGTGCAGTTTCAATGACAATTGTTTATTGTCCTTTATTATGTGGAATTCACTTGGAGTCATTAATCGAGAGCCTGGTTGGCTGGTTTAATTAATCTAGTGAGGTCATATGTCATACCCTGTCAGCTGTGCCTGTATGTCCATGGCAGATCACGCGTTCCCATCTTGAGAGGAACAAATGCCCCAGCAGATGTATTTAATTGAACGCCACCTCAACTTCTATGGGAAGCGTTCAGCCATGATTAATGCGCAATTAATTAATGCGCGAAAACTTTTCTAACACAAATATCCACCATGGCCTATAGCCAAGTGTTCGTTCATACGACTAAGGGAACCGGAGTAACGTGGAATGAATGAAAGGTTAGACACGACAGCACGAGGATTCGAAGCGGGTATCTCTCGACAGAGAGTCCGACACTCTGACCGCCTCACGCGGTGGTGGTGTGACAGTTGACAGGTGTACAACACCCTGCATCACAACGTCAGCTCTGCGTCATTCGAGACCCACGGAAGACGACAGTAATTTGTTAATGGGTCTCATTGTTAACGCCGAGGTATTTCATTAAGAAATTACAGTTCGTTGTATAATATCGTCAAATGGTATAACCCGGACAGCAGGTGCATGCGATCGATTATTCATGAGTCGGACGACAACTGTAAAATCACTGGGTCATCGCGACACAGAACTGTGTGACCTTATCCATCAGCATGTAGGCAGAGAAACCATAACTCATGAGTGCGGTATTTAATCACCAAAGTTCAACGGCTTGCACAAGGGTATTGCCCAGCGGGGGGTATTGCAGATCTCATTGTTTAGACGAATATAAGTTCAGAAAATCAGCCGCAGCTGTCGAATATACATGCACGCATGCACGCACGCTTGCCCCACCGCCCGCACGCACACACGCACACATACATAAATACGCACGCACATACACGTATAACCGTCGATAATGGGGGAGGGGGCACACACATAAGCACGCACGTACACATACAGCCGTCGATAATGGGGAGGGGGCTGGTGGTCGCTCAGGCTCCAATCATTTATGTGGAGACTGGGGGTAGGTGCTGGGTGTAGGTGCTGGGTACAGGGCTAACCCATCAATACTTAAAGGTAACTAACAGGGCAGTTGTTTGACTGTGTGCATCTAGAAGTATATAATAACAACACCTAGCAATTTGTAATGTACTGTGGGTGGATTGTGTGCTACAATTTGGTGTCTTTGGTCAGTTCCAAGGAGGTAGTGCAAGTTTATGGTGAGCGCCCGGTGGATTTTTGGCTACTCTATAATATGCAAACGGGTGTTTGTGGAGAGAGTAAAGCATCAGAGCCACCAGAGGCGCACACCGCCGTTTTGGGAGAGTTCGCCTAGCCTCGTTTTCGGCTCCAAGTAGTTATGCGGAAGTGTTTATAAAGTTGACTATTCTGACAATAAATGTGTACCGCAAGGTACTGGGTATCGGACCTTCCACGGACACCTCCATAACCCGACTGTATCGGACCTTCCACGGACACCTACATAACCCGACTGTATCGGACCTTCCACGGACACCTACATAACCCGACTGTATCGGACCTTCCACGGACACCTACATAACCCGACTGTATCGGACCTTCCACGGACACCTTCACAACCCGACTGTATCGGCCCTTCCACGGACACCCTCGTTACCCGACTGTATCGGACCTTCCACGGACACCTTCATAACACGATTGTATCGGACCTTCCATGGACACCCTCATAACCCGACTGTATCGGACCATCCACGGGCACCGTCATAACCCGACTGTATCGGACATTCCACGGACACCTTCATAACCCGACTGTATCGGACATTCCACGGATACTTTCATAACCCGACTGTATCGGACCTTTCACGGACACCTTCATAACCCGACTGTATCGGACCTTCCAAGGATACCTTCATAAGCTGGCTGTATCGGATCTTCCACGGACACCTTCATAACCCGGCTGTATCGGACCTTCCATGGACACCTTCATAACCGGGTATTATATGTTGTATCATGACGCAGCTGTACTTGTAGGGCCCATGCTGCGCTATCGGAGCTAATTAGTGTCGCTACAATATTCTCAATCGAATACGCGCCTGTAGACATTATAGTCAAGTCATACAAGAGCACTTCTAAAAGCAACAAAGAAATACTAGTTTCTGCATGTTGGCACGTATTATTCTTGGCTTAGCAATTGTGTTTACCTTGACCGTAAACGTTCTTGTTTGCCGAGTGCGTAGCTGACGTGACAAAGCATTTCAGCTTTGAAATGAACTCGCTGTTCCACGTACACAGGTCAGTGTTCTCGCTGGTCTGATCTCATTTTTCACCTTATGAAACGGTTAATACCAACAAGAGCATCTGGGCCACAAGCCAAACGTTTTCTCGGCACAAATGTATGGACAATGCTCATAGTGATTCTTGGATAGGCCAAGTTCCGGAAAATGCGCAATAGCACTGAAGGACCGCAGCTTTGCGAGAAATCACTCCTAAAAACGAATCCATTTCAGACAATGTAGTGTCAGTGAAATTGCTAAAAGGGGTGGCCATACACAAACCGATATAAAATAGCAACAGCTACAACTCAGGAATATAAAAACTGCACCTAATGTATCTTTGTGTACATAATCTTAAAAAGTATTTAATTTCTTGAGAGTTGCGGATGCTATAACATGTTATCTACTGCAAAGTAAAATTCAATTCATGTCAATCGGGTTTTCATCAACAAAATCTCTGAAAGAAGACTAATTGGCGAACAAAATGTTAGCACAAAGGCAGTTCTAATGAATTGGACGTAATTATTTTCTTTTTGATTTTATTTCGCTTCCAGCAGGGACACGCCTACTTTCTGACGGGCACATTCTGTTTTATCCTAAAACTGGCTATTTCGCTTCTCCGTAGGCTTCATTAAACATGCCAATGTTCATTTGCTGTTCCTCTTTAAGAACTTGGAATAGTCCAGGGCCTGGCATAAAGTCCCATAAACATTTCCGAAAGCATAGACTTTGACAGTTGATCTGAATATATGATACCCCTACATTCAAGAATCTACTAGGTGGAATTTTGAAATTCACAGCAAAAACGATATTCCTGTTATACGCATTTTGGTATATGCACGGCGGTCATTTTAGGATTTAATAATTCCGCCTACTAGAAACCTCTTGAATCTATGGGTACCCCATACTCGAATCAACTGGTAAAGTCCATGCCTTCGGAGTGTGTACAGGTCGTTATGCCCAGGCCTGGTTTAGAAGCGTTCTTGAGTTCCTGCTTGAAGACTTGCTTCACCTGTTCATCTTTCAGTCTGGCAGAAAAAGCGCTGAAACCTCGGCGAGAAGTGTCAGCAGCAGCCGCCACGGTCCCTTCCGGTGTCATGTCCGTAGTGTTGAGAGACGGGGGGAGGCAGACTACCTAACGTTGTGGGAAATTAGGCAAAAGCCCACCGTCTTCCGTCCGACAACGGAATGGTACTGAAGCTTCTACCCAGCCATGTCATATAAATTTGATTCCGACAACAATTCACTTGTAGGAATTAAGAACCCTGTTTATGTGGTTTTCTGGGGGTGGCTAATATTTTACAACTGCTGCAGGAATTTAAAAACATTAGTTACAGTACACTGACAGTGTTTGACATTTCTGATGACTCTAGATTGTCTACTTTATTTTAGGAATAGGGTGTTTTGAAATTTATAAGTGGGTGTTTTCAATTGAACCACAATGTTTTGAACTTGTGGGTTGGTGAATATTTTGAAATTCACTTTAAAACATTCGCATTGTTTCCAAATTTATTTCATTTCACAAGGCGAGTGTTTTCCAAAAATGTCACACCGGTTTAATGCAATAACAGAGCCCTCGCTCTGGAGGAGTTGATCAGTTTATCCCTTTCAAACTTTATTCATCTTAAAGCTTCTCTTTTTATGTATTTTATGACTGAATGTTGAAAAACAGCTAACTAAGCTAATGTTATATACATTGCAATTCCTATGTAAACGGACGTTAAATAAAGCTTCTTGTATCTTGAGTGTTGTGTGGATGTATTCCGATCTGATCGATGAAGGAGATAGTTCCGGTCAAGTGGGAGGAAGCTAATCGGCCGAGCCACATTTAATTGGGCGCATCTTTGTCTGCCGTGTAACTCGCCGAGTGAATAATATTACTGGCATAGATTAATAATTATTGCTATTAGGAACGCCATTTTACACGGCAACACTACATTTATGTCAAACTGCACATTTGTGAAAGGCATGCACCTGTAATGGTACGAGCAGGTGGCCTAGTAACAAAACAATAGGAGACTATGATACTGCACTAGCGGCTGACACAGAGAGGTAAACATACTTTGTGATTGATTATATAATACACAACATTATCAATAGGCTAACTATTAAAAAGTAAGTAAATTCTTATATAGCGCAGTATCCAATCCTCAGGATTACTCAAAACGCTTTACACATTACTTCCCTGGCAGATCTGCTTCAATCAAACACCATCTCAACTTTTCTGGGAAACATCCAGCCATATGCTACGACTATTAACATCTCGAAGAATGCGACATTGTTGACTCAAACAATGCAGTGTAACAACAATATTGTAATTAATGCAAACTATGATTAAGGTTTGCGGGGGTGTTTCTCATCGACACTACATTCAGAGGTGTCGTGTTTTTAAATAATGCACTTAATTGGTCTGGCTATTAAATGGGTAAATCATGAACATGTGATGCTAAGGGTTATTCGGCTGCACCACGCAGACATAACAACACATTGCAATTGTTTACTCCTTTCCGGTATGTTTGTTTCTCGTCTCACATTGCAGATTCCGCCAATATACACCATAGCCCATGGCAATGTACGCGCATGTGCTAGTATATATATATATATATATATATATATATATATATATATATATAGAGAGAGAGAGAGAGAGAGAGAGAGAGAGAGAGGGCGGTATGCACATCCATCGTTAAATATGACATTACTTGATGACAAAGAAACCTATAGCTACTGGAGTCATTTGAGGTGAAATTAACAGAAAGTTCACGATCACTAAAGTCATGATCACAAACTTGAGAAGAAAAACAATCGTACCAATAGAACAAACAGCATGGCATCAGTGGCTATAGAACACAGGATTCATTCGTAATTACATATTGGATCAAGTAGTTTATTACTATAATTGAAAGTCTGTTTCTAAAGAAATTCCTGGGTTTTTCCACGAACTTTTTGAACAGCGCTGTGAACAACGAGTGTTGGAACAGTGCTATATAAATGTCACGATTATGATTATATTTATTACGCATGCATGCTTGCACGCACGCACCAACCGTTTCTAGTCTAATCTAGTGCTATGTAAGGTGGTGTGGGCACGTATGCACGCAAGCCCAGCCCCCGGCGCTCACACGCGCGCGCGAACATACACATAGACACACACACGCGCGCGCATTTTTAGTCTAGTCTACTGCTATTTTAGGTGGTTTTAGTGTCGTCCATACTATTTATATCCAACCTTTCTGATTTTTGTCCGAAGGGATGCAGGTAAATTAATGATGAACATAATTATATATAAAGATCACAAATTAATTAGTGGCCCGCAAATTAATACCGACTACCCCGCGAGATGCCTCCACAGTTGCGGATGTCCAGTTGCCAAGGGCAACCTTATGCCAACTTGCCGGCTAGCGAGCTAGTCAATGGGCACTGGCCATTTTGTACATTTATCGACGTGAACGCGTCGAGCGACACACGACGGATGTGCAATGGCTGATCTGCGGAGTTGCGGTCGCCTAGGCGTCGTAAACAGCTTCCGTACGTGAGTAGAACACATGATGGCTCTAGTAGAACAGGAGCAACGACGAACGAGTTTGTTTAGGCCGGTATCATTGGCGTTGTTTCGATATTATCTGTTGACTTGACTTGAGATGGTGCGATCGGCGTCTGTGATCTAGAATAGAAGCAGTTATAGCGCTTGGACCTTAGTATGTGTGTCGTGTCTTCCGGACGCATGTTGATGACATTTTCCGTGGACGCGACACTGGCGACGGGGAGTGGGGATGGCGAGTTTGTGAGGCTACACACCAACCGCGTTAACTGAATGTGTGTGTATACGTGGGTGTGTGTATGATTGTTTACTGACTGAGTATTGTGCGTCACGGTGACAATGACTATAATCTAAGGCATCTATGATGTATCAGATTTCACATCGTCACTGTCAGACTTGTGTCAGACGGTCGCGCGGTTACCATGGCATAGCTGTATACATACATAACACATAATGTCATATACCGTGTCAATGTAGCCGTGTTGTATTTCTTTAGCTGATTGACACTCGCTATTTGTATAATACCTGGTAATTGAGACAATGATATTTAATCAACATTGCTCGAACAGGCACTGGAACAGGTTGCAGTGGACATAAATATATGTTTGTGCTTCAAGTGAAGTTTATGCTTTGTGTATCGTTGAATACGTGGAGCGGCCATAACAAATAAATTCCAAACTTAGTTTCATTGACATGCCATCACTCATACCCTGTGTTCTATCATCGTTCCATTGTTCAAAAGTCTCCTAATTCTACAATTATACTAATGAATTATGAGTTACATTATTCATTGATATACAAAGTATAAATTTCACATAAATCAAATAGATATGTTTTAAGTCCATTCCAACCAGTTCCGGCAATTACACAGCCTCTATTAATTTAGCATTTAATTATGTTTTCATGATTTTCACCCACACAACACCCCCCTCCTCCCAGTATACGCTGTCAAGTTTTATACCCTATCCATGTCACATCCACGATGTACAGTTAAACCCCACTTTTCGGTCATCTAAGTAATACAGTTACCTCACAATAACATCACCACAGACCAGTCCCAAGTCTTTTCAAAACAGTAACAATGTAGACAATACTCCAGCTAATCAGCTCACCTTTGTATTAAGGTCACTTTGGGTCAGTCCCCTGGATGACTTTTTCAAATTCAGCATACATTTTTTACTGGTCCAAAATGTTAAGGTAGATTTGCGTGTGGAAACAATCCAATGTGCTCAGAGTTAATAATGTTTAGCTTTTTTTGCTCCTCACATTTCTGCCAGTCCATTTACCCATATACATGTACTGGGGCACTCTACTTTCTACCTGTCTAAAATGTACGTTACCAGTCCAAATGTCAGGTAGCTGTGTCTCTAGAGGAAGCTGTGATGATCATAATACCTGTAGTTGGTTTCTCTGTAGCTGCATCCATTTTAGACAGCACTTTGTGAGGGAGGAAATATGGTCGTGGACCCACCTTCCACTTATACTTGTAGTCCAGTTGAAAACGGTCTGAATGTGGCTAAGTTTGCAACTTTGCACATATAAAGCATGGATTGCAAAAATTGTGCAAGTGATATTAAAACCATGTTTGTTAGGGCAGATATGTCAGAACACTTAACTATGCCAGTGGTGTATCTACAATATTTTAGGATGTCAAAAAGGGGATCAAGCGTAGTCACTTGTTATTTATTTTTTATTTTTCACGCCCTCCACCATCCGTGATTTGCTGCAAAGCAGCCACCCCTTTCCCTAAACATTGGAGGGCTATTCCTATTACAAGTCCCCTCCTTAATATCCCCCCTAGCACCCCCCCATTCTGATGCCTTATGATGTAAATGCATGATGTGATTATGATATATTGATATTGTCAACTCACTCAAGTACATATTTGATGACAAGGCTAAATATTGGTTTTGGCTGGTAACAAAATATAAGAACCAATGCATTGAATGCAGCAGACTTCAGCCATTTCACATGTTTGGACACAAGCTGGATTCATAATTTTGCGGATGAGGAAATTCTTATGTGGTTTTCTTTTTGATAAATATTTTTTTACTACTTGTTGCTTTTATGTTAGTCATCTTGAAGGATTTTTTAAAGATTTTTATAGTGATCTATATTAATGTTTTTCAATTGTTTCTATGACTGCATTTTAGCTGTTTTTTACACATTTATTTCTGAGAAAATTCGTCTTTTTATGTATACATGTATGTGCATACATTTGTAAAGCACCCAAGAGCAACTTTTTATTGAACTGTGATTTCTTGTATTAGTCATCTTGTCTGAGCAGACTAGAACTAGAGGTAGGCATTACAAACGAATCCTGTCAAACCAAGGTTTTTCTGAGTAATGCGAAACAAAGTATGATAAAATATAGAGTGAGCGAATTAAAAATAACCCATCAGCACTAGGTAGGTGCACGACAGACACGAAGCAGGGCACGGAACTTAGACGGTAGTCGCAGTGGATTAATTATAAATGTAAACTTGGTGTATGTATCATGGCAGCCGCTTGTTGGTGGTTACGGACACAGTCTCGGGTCTGTTTGTTTGTGTGTGTGTCTATGCATACGTGGTCATCGTGTTAGACACGGTCTGTGTTTATAGTTGTACCGAAAAACACCCAATGTACATGCAGTCCGTGATGTTTGCAGGCCGACGTAGATGACTCGGCTACGAGACGACGTGGTGTCACACAGAATGTCTGCCGACATGAAAACGACATCAGTCATCGCGGATTCGTGTGGGCACAATGGAAAAACAACAACAGCAACGGAGGATACTGCGAGGGCGCCACCAGTTGATCGTGACAACAGTGTCAACAGTACTAGGGACACGGACTCTGACCGGCTCAATCGCAGCTGGTCAACACCGTATGACCGCTTGTCACGCGACCTCTCCAGTGACCAGAAATGTCTAAAAGAAATCACGTTAGGAAAGCGCATCGGGTTTTACAGAATGCGCGGGGAGCTGGGAAGTGGGAATTTCTCCCAGGTGAAGCTAGGGATCCATGCTCTCACCAAAGGTAAGGAGCTATGATTAAAGAGATCTGTTACCCTAGCCTGGATTAGCCAGTGCAGTAATTTGTCAACAGGAAGTCTGCTGGTTTGAACATGAGAGAATGAAAAGAACACAGAAGCATATTGCAGTCAACTCAGCCCGCCTTGGCAATATTGCTAGTAAAGTTTATTTTGAAACTGGATACATTGTTTACCGTTTGAATATGGTACAGGGACGCATGCGAATATTGTAATGGGCTTACGAACCAGGATTTGGAGGGTAGAGTCAAGATAGTTAGCATAGCTAAGAACATTATGGTAATTAAAAAAATCTAAGAAGGGACTACCCCCTTTAAAATACTACCGATGTATGTTATCTTTCTACTATAAACATACAGAGATCTATTACAGATGCAGCTGCAAGGATAACCACAGTTAGGTTTAGTTTCTCATGTGTTCATCATTATCATTCAGTCTGCTCTTCGGAGGGTTTTTCTCCTATGTCATACAATTGAGTGGTGGTCAACTGGAAATTCCTATGTGTACTGTGCTTTACAACATACGCTAACATTTTTGAATAAGGTCACAAGCTAAGCGTGAAATAACTTTAAAATGAACTAACAACAAGTTCAGGGTTGACAGTGCCAAGTCACACTCACTTTGGACTTGCCAAAAGTGACAGAGTCACTTTAACGTTGAATAAGTATCCTTAAGTGGTCACCCTAAATGTTGGATACATTAAATGCAGCGTCATTACATGTTGGCTCTAGATTAACACCACCTAGAATTGTGGTCACCTGTGTCAGGTTAATGCCTGCATTGTGCTGCAAATAAGCTGAGGCTTTAGCACATTGGCATTCAAAGACGGCCGATTAAGCTCAGTTGGACCGAGACTCTGTGTACTTGATCCACAAAATAGCTTCTCTGTGGTCTAAACTATAAATATAGCAGATCCCAGAACCAGATATCTCTATGTACATTTTTCATTGTCTTCAGTAGCTATGGTACCCCTAACAAACAAATGCATCGGTCACACACTGCAGTTCAACAAACTACTTTGATGCCAAATATTTGTAATTATATAGGCAAGAGTCATACTAGTTCATGGGCACATTTTATTGTTAGGCCTTTTAGAAAATATTTATTGTTCTAGTTACAAGTTGTCAAATATTGTGATAGGTGGGAGGACAAATGTTATTATTTTCCCGTGGGTATTTTTGTATACTGGGTAGGTAGGCAGTTATGTATTTTCAAGGTAATTGGTGTTGTATTTTATTAATAATAATAATAAAACTTTATTTTTACACCATCAAATTTGGGATGGCTGTCCCATTCATGGCTATGTACATGCGTGATAATTCTAAACAGATAAATGTTGTAATAATACGTCTGGGTACACTGATTAAATAATAATTATAGTAATACTAATAATAATAAATAGTAATGATTTTGCTTGTAAGCTACACACTCATAAATTATAGCTAACCTTCATATATGAGTAAAGATTGTATTGAAATTGGAATAATGATCAAGTTCGTCATTCAAATCATAATATATAAATAACTGAGGCAAAAGGTGACAGCGTGATAAATGTAAGTTGCTCAGAATAGCCTTGGCTATCAACACACCACATACAAACATAGATAGTGAACCATTATAAAAGTAAAAAAGCTGCTTAAATTGATGTCCCTGATTCCCATATTTAGTCTTATGATGTCATAGGGTCAACCAGTACACCACGTTAGCCATGATGGTAAATGTAAACATGCTAATATGTCAGTGCCGTCCATTATTTCGCATTGCAATGCCAAATTAAGAATGAATTAATTATAAACCTATTCTAGATAACAGTGAGTATCTGTAGAGACCGCAGTAATGTACATGTTCATGAAATATTTTAACATTGTTAATTAATGACAAGGTCAGTCTAATCAGTTCATGATTCATATATGACGTTTTATGTTAACATGAAAAGATGTACTTTCCCAAAATGCATTAGGTCTATGTCACTCTCCTCTAGGTTTGGACACCAGAAATTAGTTTCTCATGAGAACTGACAACAGCAGAACAGATGAAGTCTATGATTGTTGACCATCGTGCATGATAAACGTGGTCATTGTCATTGGTCAGGCTGTACCATCTCCACGTGTGGATTGGACACTTTATCTTAAGCACATTTCAATAAAATGCTATAAGAATGAGAGGTGTCAATTAATGTCAAGTTGTCATCACTTCTTTAATTATACACATTGTGGTTGTCACTTGACGTATAATATTGCTCTTATGTTACATATCTGTCTAAAAAGTGACTAACAGTCAGAGATTACTGTCTGATAGCTGGCATGTTTGCCCTGCAATTGTCAATGATAGTGATGTTGTTGATCTGTCTTGATCAGTTGGTACTTTTTTGACATCTTGAATTTTCTTTTTTTGTATCGTACCAGATATTTCATCATCCCTTCATTTTGTCTAACTGTCACACACACGCACACATATATATATATATATGTATATATGTATGATATATATTATATATATAGTATATATATATATATATATATATATATGTATGTATGTATACACATCTATGTGCTTACACACATATGAGTGTGTATGCAGTAACTATGCACGACCTATGATCCTGGGGAGACAGTGCTCTAGAAATAGAAATAATAAACCTGACTCAACAGCGGCTTCCCCACTGTTTGGTTCAAGTTTACATGTCTGAGAAATGATCCATATCGTTTGTAATCAATACACAGCTGGATTCTTTTTGTATGTACAATCCCATAAATGCATTATAAAACATATATATACATACAGTCATGTCAGGTTTTGGTTGGGTAAACAAAATATGCAGATTAATGAGACACCTTATTCTACATAGTAGTCAGGATGATTCTCGCACAAAACATGTATATGAAGAGCTTCACAATGAAAAATTTCATTTCTGAAATTTAACTCAAATCAGGATAATTTTTTAACAGATGTTGGCCAAGGGTACTATCTATTTTATACAAAAATGCAATAAATCCATTAAAAATGCATAAAAAAGCATAATGTTTCTCAAAATGTGATAAGTGCATCCAGTTTATACCAAATCACAACATACACATGGGCAGCGAATCAGCACTATCTTATGGCGTGATGACTCCACGATTTGATAACAAAATAATTTTAATATCACATTTAATATCACATTTTGTGTAATAAATCTGCAACAAATATTTCAGACATTGTTACCATTCTCGATTGCCCTGGATTCTTGATATATACCAACTTAATCTGTGACACACCGGGCTGTGACAACACAATTGAATTGGCTCTGGGCAGCAAATAGGGGGTGGTGATGTCGCTAGCAGTAACGACTAGGGATAAATATGTCAGTGATTAAATGCTAAATCCCACTTAGAGGACTTTTCTGCTGTAAATGCATATTTAAAGAAACATTCACAAATAAATAAATCATTAAATAAATATATGTAAAATATGAAATTATAAGTACTATCTGTAATGATAGAACATTAGAAAAGTATTCTCCCTAATATATGCTGATATCAACTTGGAAGAAATTGAAAAGGAGGGCAGTGGAAATGAGAGAGAGGAAAATGGGGCTAGGGAAGAGTGGGTGAGGAAGAGGAACATAGGGAGAGGTCAAATATATACCTAGAGCATGAGTTGGGGAAATAAAAACCAGAATTAACCAGTTTCCCACCCAAAGCAGCACACTACATATGACAATTTGGCAAAACCATTTTGCTTAGCAAGAGTCCAAGTTTTGTTACCTATATATACTCTGCAGTTATGAGTTATTTGTCATTTTGTAGCCATTTTCACATTGCTAGCATTTGCGCCATTGACTTCAATTGATAAATGATTAGAGCAGTTCTCTTTTTGTCCTCTCAGGAAATGAATACATAATGAATCTGGTTTTTGCTCCTCTGAATCTAGATGCTGTATACACTGTAGTCTACATGCCAGAAGTTTTACCTTAAAAATCTCTATTTGTTTTCCACAAATGTCTTCCTATCCGGTCCAATTAAGTTATAGTCAGCTAGGAAAAGAGCTTATTTTTTTAACAGAATAAATTAGCTTAGGGTTAGCTGTATAAAATATATTGATGTTTCATGCAGCATTCCTGCTTGCAGACGTTGAGCTATAATTACATGCTCTGCTGCACGGTGACATAAAATATTCACGTGGTTAGCATCGTTTGGTATTGTCTGAGGTATCCTGATCATTTAGCAAAGCCTTTGTTAATGACATGATGTGATGTGAACATTCCTTAAGAAGGAAATAAATGTAGCACGTTGCACCTGTTAATTAATGCTGTTGGGTAGGTTTACAAATCTTGAAACGTCAGTAGTTGTGGAATGATCAATACTGTGTGAGCATGGTTAATCTTTAGGATCCCTACCTGCTGATTATGTTACAGTGCGACTTTGACCTTATGCGTTTGACATTTTGGTTATAAATAAACCTCAATTAAAATGGTATGTGACTGCATGTTTATGCAGTAACTTGCACTTTTCATTTATACCAGCAAATTAGCTTTAAAACTTATATATTCAAACAACAGCAGCACTTTAATGTTGATAAGTTCATCAAGTGTTTAAGGATCAAAAAAATATCATAGGATGAGATCAATACTGTTCTTTATGTGATATGACGTGATGCAAAAATGCATAATACATTTATGTTTTAACCAACATTGATATTAATAAATATGGTTGCTTATAACTATAAGATAGATGTCACAGGTTGATCATAATGAAACATGCAACTAAAATAAACTAACATGAAAGAAAAGGAATCTAGTACTGGAAAGAGTGATTTCCTGTCTTTAGCTCGAATAGAATGTTGTTATGTGACATATTATTGATGCTATGGGGGTCCTCCCAACATTCAGAGATCAAAGAAATGCGGTATTGTGTCACCAAGGAATCTATGTACTCATTGATATGCAGGTATGGACTCGAGAAGAAAGACTACAGTGGAATTTTATGTAAATCCATTCACTTCCAATTTTCATGGAAAATAAAAATAGAGATGATTTCTGGCTGCGTATGAAAATGATGTAGATCTGAGTGATAGCAAGGTCAGCACGCAATAAATCAAGTTTAATCAAAGTCTTGCATATGCAGGATGTTTGCATGGATCCAGGTTTATGTGAAAACATATACGTCTTCAAAGGTAATTTAGACTTAACAAGATGGAACTAGATTACCATCTGATGGTGTAAGCTCCACACGGACAGCCGCCTGCTTCCTAGCCCACTTACTGTATGCTCCCAGCCTGGTCAACATGCCCAGTGGACAGGAATTAAGTCATTGGCTTATTAAAGCGAGGATGTCCTCTCCTCAGGCTGGAATTGGCCAGCATAGTAATATATAACGGGACATCTACTTTGGAAAAATGGAACATACCTGAACACCAAAGAGTAGTGTGTTAAACTTGGCGTGCTTTGGCAATATAGCCAATAAAACGTGTTTTTCAAATTATCATTTGAGGAGGCTTCCTAGATAATATCGTTCAAATTGCAAAAAACATGGTTAAAGCCTTTTTTATAGTCATTTTATGTCATCAGAAATACTTTTTGTGCTGCTAGATATTTATTTAGCTACATTTATTTGAAATATTGAGTGAACAGTTATAATATGGAAATGATAAATGGGAAATTAAACTGAACTATACACTTCACTAAATCCATGCATTGACTGATTAATCACTAAGAATCGATCACAGGTTTGCTTGTATCCATCAGAATTATTCTCTGTAGCACTATCAAGTGCTGGACCAATTTGTTGGCGAGATAATGGACCTGTTTGTTAATAATGAAGGACGTCAGATTAATCGATAATATATTGGCGGGCTGACCAGTCTTTATTCCTGGTCAATACATGAAGAAACTCTTGTGCGAATCATTGCAGCAGTTTATTATGTCTTCGGTCATTCGGCCATTAGGCGCATTGGTTGTAAATCATGTGCAGTTAACATGCAGTGGCCAGAAATATTCAGGTCGACGTTGGTGGTGCACCTGATGTTACCTGACAAATAAGGAGGCAACCAGCTCACTGGTTAAATATTGCATTTTGTTTCTACAAAAACACTAATTTAATCAGATTAATATTGGGCATAAGTGTCCCATTAAC
Source organism: Ridgeia piscesae (assembly GCA_025642075.2). Classification (NCBI taxonomy): domain Eukaryota; kingdom Metazoa; phylum Annelida; class Polychaeta; order Sabellida; family Siboglinidae; genus Ridgeia; species Ridgeia piscesae. The sequence continues at coordinate 267,819 of JAODUO010000745.1, read as the reverse complement.
ATAATTTCAGGTTTTGATGATCATACAGCACAAACAATGTATTTATTATAACAAAGCACGCCAAGAGGTAGTATGGCAGGTAGTACATTGTCCAAGACATACGTCACAAACACATTTCCACGTCATAACTAAAAATTGCATATTTCAAACTGGTAGTAAATTGGTAGTTACAACGAATACTAATACTTGGATTTTGACATTTTGTCAGTCTTGTTCTTCACTGTTGAGTCTAGCCGTGTATCTGTGTCCCTGCTGTACAGACGTGACAGGTATTCTTAGATATACAAAAACACCTAACCCTTACATAAGCAATGGTATATAGTTATATCGGCAGACGAGAGTGGATTCAGTTCTGTTGTTGTTGGTGCACGGAATGAGTTGTACTTCACACACTCCAGCCACGAATCAATCAGGCGGGCCAGTTACCTATTAATTTTCCTCAAACAGGTCAGCTGAAGCATTTCCGTGACTAGGCGAAATCTTCAATGACCGAAACATTGAGCTGATTATAAATCTGTCGTGGCTTCCATTAGTTGTGATATGTTTGCGGGGCTGAGGACAGTTTCTGTGCGTCACTTGTGGCTGACAGTGTGTGTCACTGCAATTAGTTGTCTCATGGCCCAGCCAAGGACAGAACCCACAGAGAGGGCAGCCATGACAGTTGTTGAGAAGCACTGTTTTCCATCTACCAAATTTGTTTTCGAAATGCATTTTCAGTTGAAATCTTCATAAATCTGTATCTTTTTTACCTGCCTATGATATTCATATTCTGATTGAATGTTGCTATTGTGAGCAATATATTAATTATTAAGGAGAGATTTTCCAACAATGCAAATGTTTTATAATTTCATTTTGACGTTTCCTGTTACAATAAAATGCAGCCAGCATTGCAGCAAGACTGCGTTAATTTCTATTATGATATCAATTTATCGCTTTACTTATACCTATAACATATATATATATATGTATATATATATATACATAATATACATACATGCATGTATATATATATATATATATATATATAATATATATATATATATATATATATATCTTTAAACATATATTATATATATGATATATGTATATTATATACATACAATGTGTCTATAATTTATAAATAAAATAGTTTAGGTGAGTAAGATGCTGCTTTATAGTAACATATAGTATCATCTTTATATCAAAGATACTTAGCCGTTTGCCAGTGGCTACATATCAATACCTCATTGACATATTATAATTTGAACACAGTAATTCCCGACAGTTACTGAGATACATCATTTGTGTTAATTGTGCGACTAAGCAGAAAGGAAACTAGCTAGAATCGGTCGTGTGAGATGCATCCGTAAAATCTGTGTGCCGTCACACTTATACGGAGTAGTGATTCTTGTCGATCAATGTATATCAAGATGGTGACCTAGGTTGACGGGTCAACTTGTACAGAAAGACCTGCATGTGACATTCTTGTGTATTTTCTATGCTGCTAAATGTGTGTATACATTTGAAATGGTGTCTCTAAGTACAGTCAAACATTGCTTTACATTAATCAGTGAACTGTTCTAAATGATTTTCTTAACAGGAAGATATTGAATGGTTATATATTGTCATTATTATTCGTTAAACACAACACCACAATTAATTTATGTCACTGATTAAATATGGAAGTCTACCTACAGTTTTATTAAGATAACTAGAAAATGTGACATGGGTTGTATTGCATGAAGAATGTGGTGAAAGTCACAAATATGATGGAAATAACACCAGTCTGTGTGTTTAAACGTTTAACCCCTGGAGTCCCAATAAGAGGGCATGTCATGGACACGGGCATTTTGATATGCAACACATATCACACAAAGACATGTTTGATGGCCTGTGACATGTCTTAAATTATAAAAATTTGTCTAGGAAGTTAAAATATCTAATTCTGACCAGACAAAATAGCACAAGCTCGCAACTGATGCAGATGGTTAGTTAGAGGAGACGGATATCCAGATGAGGCAAGTTAGAATAGATAGCTATATATCGTCTGAATGTTTTGGAATCCACAAGCCATGTCAAAATTGTTGTTAGATGTAGGCGTCCTGTCATGCCAGGGGGCGCTGCTGATTGCACCAGTCTCGGCACCGGGCAGATCATCCTGCGAAACTCTGAAGATAATCTCAATTGCTGAAAAGTTGCAGTGGTTTGTGAAGTTGCATAGTTAGGTACAATACTGCTCCATGGATAAATGGACGGATTCCTGCCACTCACAGGTGCTGTTTTTTTAAAAGGGTAGTCGGTCATGGTCATGGTACAGCTGTCTGGAATGACCAAATGACCAACACTTTAAGAACCGCTGGAATAAAACTTAATGTTGCAGTGAAAATGATGACATCGTGATGACGAAGCACTACTGAGTCGCCCTGTGATCAGCTATAAAACTGCACATATCCTTAATTAGCCGACTGCTGGCAATCTCTATCTTCACCTGAACACATCAGCCACTTGAAAGAGACCGTAGTCCTTCTCCATTACAGCAGCGATGACATTCTAACTAACAGTCTCCTGAGTAGATGATATTACTGCCATGTTCTCAGTTGTCTGGGTTAAAGGGTCCCTCTGCTACGTTACGTCCTCTGCAAGTGTTGCTTCCACATCACGTGTGCCAGAAGACGTCTAGCAACTCGGGTCACTGAGAGCAGTAGGTGTAAGAAAGAGGTGCTTCATGGGACATGTCACTGTCACAAATGGAGGATGAGTCGGCCAGAGTGAGGCGGATTGATGATTGCATTTCAAGTGCAATTGGTTACCCTGATAATGATCATAATATTTATTTTGTT
>JAODUO010000745.1:252500-260000 GCA_025642075.2 Ridgeia piscesae | reverse complement strand
TCCTCTTGGATTCTGTGGGATGGGCTCAATGTCACCTGGGTCCTGTCCAAGGATGACAGTAACCATGACACTGAATCTGTGAAGTGTACAGGTGATAACAGCAGTGTCATTGTGTGGGGGGGCTGCTGATAGACACATTGTATGCAGCAGAGAAATCAATTAGCCACGCGAGGCCATCAATACTTGCTGCAGCACAAGGTGCATTACCAGTGCAGTGAGCAGTTGAGTTCACCTACAATTATATAATATTTACGACTGGCATCTGTCTCTGGATTAGGTGACTTTGTTTTATATAGCAGATCCCACATGGTGCAAATGTGTGTGTTTCACGTTACAATTAAAGGAAGGACGTCGATTCCTAATTTATTTAATTAATTAATATCTCACTCTTAAGATTAGAATAAATATACTGGGTAAGCAAGTTGAATTTAGTAAACCAGAACCATTGTTTGATATTTTTATTTTAGCTCATAAAAAGTAAACAACTATCCAATATATAATTAACCTTTGGCAATATAATGAACACTGGGCAGATTATCTGCAAAGGTCACCACCAAGGGTCATGGTCTCTCATGGAACAATCAACTGGCCTTTTGAACTAACAGGCCAACGACAGAATTGTATAGCACGATTGCCAACGTCATCAAACGAAGCATCTAGAAAGAAAAAAACAATGTTAGGGATTTGTATGTGTCATAACCTAATTTGCAGAAAGAAAGCAGGAACTAGCAAGGTTCAAATGAACGGCGACGTTCGCGAGCCTGCGTCTTTGTACGGTCGTTAAAATTATACGTTCTCGTTCGGTTTTGCTCAACTGCCCTTGACCTTACACATGCTGTCAACATCGTCTGGGGAACAGTGTGTTACAATGGGCTCATGCATTGTCGTACAGTTCCGACGTAATACCAACACATTTTAATCACGACCACTCATGTTGTGTAACATAGTTTCCATCAGCAGTAATTGCTTTATGTATTGGCCACCTCGTCAATAAGCTATCAGTCGACTAAATGTCACCAGCCATGTGGTACGCATGCATTGATGTCACGTATCCAGCATAGCCATGTTGGCATTCCCAACAAGGAGCCACATGCCCAGAACCCTATACCACAAACAGGATCCCAATGCAAGTCTTGGGATTGCTGTACTGTTCTGAAGCCATACCTGCATACCACATGTTGGCGTGCCACAACAATCCAGTGAGCCTTGTTTGAGCCTCAAAGACAGGAATGCTAAGGTGACGTGATAGAATTTGAACATGTTGCCACTATAATAATTCGGAGGCTGGACGAACACAGATAAGACGTTATCACTTATTGTATGCCTACACATATACCAAGTAATAATACTCCGATTCCAGCATCCTTCAACAGGAATAGCGTTGACCGGAATCTGATCTGTGGCGAGAGCTTTGGTGACGCGTCCAATTTGGCCGGGGTGTGGAAGGAAACGACAGCCATGATCGCATGTCAGTTCCTGCGCTGTGAATCTCATTGCTTCAACTTGGTCATAGTGTCACATTTAGAACACAGTGATTTCTAACACGGCAGGAATTGTCAACCGCGCTGCTAAATACGTTATAGCGTATCGCAAACGTCAACAAGCGCATGAAGACGTAGTTAGTGACGCACAGCGTCAGAGTGACAAGGACAAGCGTCGCGACATGTGGCTTATTTACGATGCCCCGGAGACATTGCAGGCACTATATCAACATCCGTCGTTGTATAATTGGATATCATATTCATGCATACAGCTGGTCCACACACTGGCTGACGATGGTAAAGGACTTCCGTTCACCACCACTAACACATATATCATATGTGCACTAGTTGTCACCAACAAGAACACGTGTCTTTCAGTGCTCTCACCTGTAGCTTATAGGTCGACGCAAAGGGTTTGGTGGCAATTTTCTTAGATTGAGTCGGCAGCGGGTGGGCTGCTAGATGTTTGATACAACATTGATGAACGTGAGAAGTAGTATCATGAAACTGAGGACGTGTGTTGCACCGTGTGTGCCAATGTGACGCGGACGGCAGGAACACGGTTGCCTTCTGGTGAAGTAGTATCATACTACCGTCGACACCAGTGGTCGATCACCTCCGCTCAGATTTGCATCGACCTGAGTTTAGCACCCTATGTCTTTGTCCTATATCTAAGTCACCCTGCCATCAGTCGAGAAAACTTCAAACTCTAATCACGCTAAACATGTTGAAATTGACGAGGAAGTCGTCAACTCCTCCGACACTATGATCTGTGAGTTGCACATGTGCTGACTCCAGTAGGGCGGACTTCATTCATCATGACGTAATCACATATACCTCGGTTGTTTTACCATGGTCACTCGTTGTTTTGTTGTCTTGGCTATGACCAATATGATGATAGCCTTTCGTTTAGGAACGATCACTGTCAGTAAACAAACTACACATCACCATCAGGCATTCAGTATATCGCCAGCGCATCATTTGGCGATTTTGAACGAAAGCGCCTTTCTTACGACAGGGAATATAACTACTAGAATCCCTGCAAAGATCTGTATTGCAAGTTCTTCTTCTCACCAGTGCCGGTCTGCTTTCAGCACGAGAACCACATCATCCACCGCGACTTGAAGGCCGAGAACATCTTCTTTGCCAACGCACACATCGTCAAGATCGGCGACTTCGGCTTCAGTATCTTCAGCCACCCGGACCAGGCGCTGAGCACGTTCTGCGGGTCTCCTCCGTACGCTGCGCCCGAGCTCTTCAAGGACGAGAGCTACTACGGCATCTTCGTCGACATGTGGGCACTTGGCATTCTCCTGTACTTCATGGTGACGGGGATCATTCCGTTTCGCGCGGACACTGTGGCGAAACTGAAGAAGTGCATACTGGACGGCTCGTACAGTATACCGGTGTTCGTGTCACAAAGCTGCCAGTCCCTCATTCGCAGGATACTCAAACCGTTGCCGCAGGACAGACTCACACTGAATGAGATCAAGCGATCTGATTGGCTAGAAGGCGAGGAGTTTCCTGAACCGATTGAAGCTTTTCAATTGAACCCGGCCGTTGATACGAAGAATCTAACCACCGATGAGAAGGAGGCGCACAAAACCCTTAGGAATCTCGGGATAAATGAGGAGCACTTCCGGAAAGCCCACGGGAAAGATTCGCGGAGCAGCATTACGGGAACGTACCGCATTGTGCTGCATAAGATACAGAAGAAATCGCTAAACCAGATGGACTCCTTTGAAATGGACGCTGACTCGATGCTGGGAAATAAAGAGAACAACGTGACACACGTGAACAAACGGGAGTCGAGGCTATGTGTGATCCTCTAACGAATGCCATGCTGCCTTCTGCGCCACGCGGAAGAAAACTGCATTTTGAAATGATATCATATCATTAGAGATTGTGTGATATTTGCAATATTTTTTTACTATGTATATAAATAATATATATCTACAGTTGTGTAATATGCAAGATGTACGCACGCACATATTAATGCATGAACAGTGTGTAGAATGTAGGTCAGATGAAGCACGTGGAAGTGAGGTGTGCGCGTGGACGTGTCCTCTCTGCGGACTTGTTATGTTGAAGGGTATGAGAGGAATAAGAGTGTTAGGTTGGTAAGAATGTTTGTGTGGTTATGTGGTAAGATTGCCCAGTTGTAAGTTTGGTAAATAGCGTACATATATGAAATAATTATCGCACTTTCTTTTAGTATGTACAACGGCGCGAATGGAAACAGTGTTTACTATTTCATATCTTCATGCAATTCCTTTCGTGGTGTTCATGTTTAAGTTATTTTTGAGAATTCTGCAGAATAGGTTGGATACAGTTTAAATATATTTTGAATTATAATTAATTATGAAAAGAATGTTGGGATATAGCTACACAAACACTCAGGATCGTCGACTAATTAATCCCCATGTAGGACTTTAATTGTGCATGCTTTACTGAGCATTTATTTAGTAGTAACGGAATATACATTATCATAGTATGTATGTATGTATGCACACCCAAAAATAAATCGATCAAAACGGCAACCAATAACGGTCACCTTGGTACGTATTGCAGTCCTGTCTGGCGTTGAAATTGTTGATATGGGTGATGACTTGTGTTATTTGTTTAAGAATCACGGAGATCTCTATACAATTATTCTCGTAATAATGATGTTACTTTTATTGCTTTATTGCTTGTTTTGTTACATGTACTTTTTAAGAGTTTCTGTGTTAATTTATTATATTTATTATAATACAATAGAAAGAAGTACAGTCAAAGAATGCATTAACTGATTACAGGGTATTGTTTTATGTAGTTTTTAGGTACATCCCAGTATGAATGTTGGGTCAAAATCTTTATATGCAGCTTTAGTAACTGATATATATATAACTTATGTTAAGCTACTAATCAGTCATTACTTTACCATTTGTTACTGTTATAATATAAGGATGTAATAATCCACAATAAAGGTATTTGTGTTTATAATCGCTGGCGTATTCATTCTGTGTCATGTTATTGAGTTGTTTGTATGAATGCATCTCATTCCATGTATAGTACTCACGAAATAGTTAATCATTCGAGAAACAAAGTCTTATTGGTTTAAGTATAACCAGTAAATGGTCGTTTGTCGTTGCCGGTTGAAACTCGACCAATCCGCTCACCAAGGGTCAATCACAACATCTCCCAGCATGCCCTTGAATGGTGTCAACGCGGCAATATATGTACACATCTTATTTCCCAGTAAACCGACAAAACAGCTGAACTCTCAACCAGACACAGTGCCAACATCACAGAAACAAATAAGCTAAAACAAGCTCTAATTAATAAGACTAATTCATGGAACCGACAATCAATCATCAAACGCAACTATTCAATCCTGTTTGTGTCGTTGTTTTAAAGTTAGGGTATATTATTCAAGAAATATTTTTGAGACTTACTAGTATAGTAAATTACTGGTATAGTAACACTAAATTTAAAAGCTACCATATCATATTATTGGCGGCCCATTTACAAGTATTAAAACTACTGCAAAAATTTTTTTTAATGTTATTTAGAGTCGGACAATTTCTATGGAGACTGTATACATATGTACAATTTCATAATAATAAACATTGTGTCAATTGTCAAAATCAATATTTAAACAGTTATTGATGATCGAAAAATAACCATTGGGATATTTTTGTTTCACATACGGAAGCTTATAAGATAAATGTATCCGGTGATGAGTCCATCATTTGCATCAACAAGTTTCCATTCTAAAATAAGTGCCAGATTACCACAGTTAAATTTAATACAATAGCACGATATATATATATATATATATATATATATATATATATATATATATATTATATATATATAATATATATATATATATATATTTATATAACGATGAAGTAACGTTGCAATCAAGGTGTATGTATACCGGCATCATTTATTATGGACAGAGAATTGTTTGAACACCAGGTTTCCGTCTAAATGTGTCCCTTCTGAAATAATGGATTTCTGCTAATCGATCCTTATAAATGGCAATTGCCATTGTTTCAGTGTATCCAACCACAAGTACTTGTCTTGCTTGAAATATGCATCTTTTATATCATAATTATTAGTTTTTATTCAATAATATATATATATATATATATATATATATATATATATATATATATATATATATATATATATATTGAAGAAAACTATTGTCCAAAAAGTCCTTTCCGAAGTCGTTATAACGAGGATTCCTATAGAAAATTTAAGTCCGTTTCTGTTCTATGGAGCAGCTTTCTTTGCATATGAGAATAGTATTCTTATTGTGCAATGCAAATGTAATATATTACGTAAAAATAACCGACTGATTTTGTGTTGTGTAGGCAAAAACTAGGCGTATGATAAGTACATATCCAACAGCGGGTCTCAACCTGACCGGGAAAACGTAAGCCCACAGTAAACCTCAGAATCTTAACACATATATGTGTTTTTAATACAGTGTGTGATAAATACCAATATCAGCAATGACAACATAACACACTTGTATAAATGTTAGTGTTAATGCCATGTAAAAACTGTCCTCTCCGAATACTGCGTATGCATAACTACTTCGACGGGACATATTATTTTCTTTATAAAACACTGCGTACGTTTGTGAAAATCGGCAGGACACTCTCTGTTGGCGACATTTATCTGACAATTACAACATATCTACCCGACTTAACCTACGTTCGAGAGCCAGAACATGTTTTGTTAATAACATTCCATTCCTACCATACACCGAACCATGGAAACTGTTTCCCAACTGGCATGCCTTTATTACAAAATAAATTACTTATGAGACTCGGTAGTTAAATTCCATCATTGCAATGTGTTGTGTACGCATATAATGACCAATACATTTATTAGCACTGGTAAGAGCCAAATATTACTGATGTATCCGAAGTAATAATTGCGTCTTCACACGATATTCTGTACTCCTAGAAACGTATACATTATTCACCATCTCCATGTCTCCTCACTGAATGGCAGGCATTGAAAGCTGTGGAACAGGAAAAAAGACACCTTTTGCTTGGTGAATGTTAATGTTATACTTACATAACAACGTTTTCTGACAATTACAATGCCTACTGTATGGATTCTGACATGCTATTGTGGTTCTCTCTGTCTCGGTGTCTGTCTCTGTCTTTCTGTCTCCCTGTCTCCCTGTCTCCCTGTCTCCCTGTCTCCCTGTCTCCCTGTCTCCCTGTCTCCCTGTCTCCCTGTCTCCCTGTCTCCCTGTCTCCCTGTCTCCCTGTCTCCCTGTCTCCCTGTCTCCCTGTCTCCCTGTCTCAAATTCAAAATATGACTTGTCTGACAGGTGCAGGGCACTGTTGACAATTTACATGTTTACTGCTACCAAATACGTTGCTATTATTCACGTTACATAACAGGAGATTCCACTTCACCTATGGACGAAACAGGTTCCTTTAGAAAAGTAAACCGCACACAGCAATGTACTTGCCATTGCCAACAACATCACCAACATGTACGCCAACACGCATGCGTTCGTGAACTTCATTGCACACCGTGAAGACGTGTTTGGTTGACACATTACATCTTTGTGTTGACTCAGTTAGTGGACATTCACAATTAACCTTTTCACGTGAACTCACGTGTAATATACATCGGCGTGGTCAGCCGTAACATCAAAAGGCGGCCGCAGGACAGTCTCGCTGGATTCATTTGTGAATGCTACTCGCAGACTACTAGTCTAGTTCGATCCATCAGATAGTTGATGTCGCCTTCCTCGGCAGATCAGCGCAAGACACCTGCTGTTAATTCAAGTTATTTTGCTCGGTGAATATTATACTTTATATCTTATGTAAACTATACCCGACGTAGGCCCTAACTAATGTTGCAATTATATTTAATTTATCGAACCGACTGGAGAATTCAAGATAATGATGAATTCTGCTTCGTCAACTGAAATAATATCTCACAATGTCCCGAAATAAAAAGTGACTTATGTAAATATAGATGTATCTTCTTCTTAAGC
>JAODUO010000745.1:240000-247500 GCA_025642075.2 Ridgeia piscesae | reverse complement strand
GTGTCATACACGTTGGAGACACACTCACGAGCTAATCAGAGACTGTGTCTACCCGCACCTGACGGGCTGGTCTTTGCGTTGGTTATCAGTACACTGAATGCTTGTCTGGGCATTGCACCGTAAGACGTTGTTGACGAGGGGAGCGCGCGTAACGAGCACTTCACTCCTTCCAACCCCGCTAATGAAGTATCTATAACAGCGTTATGACACCGCCATACGGTCGTGACACACTGCGTCGACCTTCGTTGTGTCTTTGTGCTTTTTGATGTTGATGATCTTGACATATGTAAACGACCGCGACTGCAACATTAGCCTTTTCGGCGGATAAGCAGCATTTTTGTTAGTGGTGCCTGGTTGTGTGTTATGGCTTTGTCGTGGCGATGTTCTGATTACGGGATTGCGATTGTCTCGTATACACCGCAGCTCGAGAGTCATTAGCCAGTCGTTGTGTTGGACCCGGTCCAGTTTGTCCGCGATGTCGCCGAATCTTCCCAGGATTTCATCGTCCGGTATAATAAACAGTCTTCTGCGAAGAGCCTATTGACCTTTTCACGTCAGTCGTTAAGTATGTGTACCGAAAAACAGGATCGGTTCAAGAACGGTATATGACATGCGGCAGAAACTCATTATACTGAAGAATAGCGACAAAATGTATAGACCCTATGTGAATTACGATCAGTATACATGGATCAACAGCGTAACACGGTTATGGATAGTTTCCGGACGTAGACCATGAGACTGTTTACACATTTACCTTATGAGGTAATATTACTTCCACTGGCTGGCAACATATATCAACTACTTCGAATCTATCTTGCCAAAGACATATCATTCCACTGGTACATATTCAAGAGTTGGCATTTTTACTGATAACGATAACAAATGTTGTTTTTAAAACTCATATAATTGTCCTTCTCGCTTGATATCAAACAACAATCTCAACGATTATATTTATAATGATAATATTAAACTAACAGCCTTCACTGTTTGCTTTCCTTAACATTCCTCAGCAGCAACTTCAAAAGTAGGAAGATTCATAACTAATGTCCATGTCTTCATCGTCATCGTATTGGTTCCCACTGTCACCGGGTGCTTTGACTAGACCATGAAGAGCTATAATAATACTCTTGCCAACATTCGTAAGGGGATTTGTAATTAATAAAATTCCAATAATAAAAAAGGATAGGATCGACGGGCAGTAGTGACAGCGTATATTTAAAAACAGTCTATTCTTGTTGTAAACATTGTCTTTTGGTGGTAAATGTTGACGACAAGCTGAAGCATGCAACTGTATAAGGTTGTAATTTCTCAAGAAAAGTAGATGGTCAAACGAACCAGTAACTGTTGCTGACCGACGAAAAAATAGATTCACAGACAGACAGACAGACGGACGGACGGACGGACGGACGGACGGACGGACGGACGGACGGACGGACGGACGGACGGACGGACGGACGGACGGACGGACGGACGGACGGACGGACGGACGGACGGACGGACGGACGGACGGACGGACGGACGGACGGACGGACGGACGGACGGACGGACGGACGGACGGACGGACGGACGGACGGACGCGCACATATAAACACACACACACACACACACACACACACACACACACACACACACACACACACACACACACACACACACACACACACACACACACACACACACACACACACACACACACACACACACACGCGCGCACAAACAAACAAACAAACAAACAAACAAACACACAAACACGCACGCACGCACGCACGCACGCACGCACGCACGCACGCACACAAACAGAACAGAAAGAACAGAACAGAACAGAACAGAACAGAACAGAACAGAACAGAACAGAACAGAACAGAACAGAACAGAACAGAACAGAACAGAACAGAACAGAACAGAACAGAACAGAACAGAACAGAACAGAACAGAACAGAACAGAACAGAACAGAACAAGTAAACTAGTTGGTGTAATCCTCCAAGTACTCCCCGGTAATGTATTATGCAATTTGACGTAACCTGTCACTTTTGAGGGAAAGAGCATTTTAGTTGGTTACAAGTCATACTTTTTGAAGACGTCTAGATTTCCAAAATCCTGCGAGCTGAGAAGTAGAGAACAAATGCAATCCGACACGCCGTATTTGCAGAGAAATCATGTCGACCTTTGGAAATCGATGTTTGTACACGTCAGGAGGTGTTGGACAGAAGCGGAATTACACAGGAATTAGCAGGGATTAAGATGGCGTGCTGCCCTGCTTGCCGAGTTAATGCGTCGCACACATTTACCATGTGTCCCACTTACACCATTAGTGGTGTGTGCAGTTAATTAATTAAACAGTTAATTATTTCCCGTAGATTATGAAATTGGCACAAACTGCAAGATGGCGGTATCGGATGTGGCCGATGCATGTGCATGTCCGAGCTACAATTAATCGTTCGCGTGACGTCACGTCCGATTTTGGTCCTGCAGAGTCACGACATGAAACACGAACGACAGTGAATTGCTGGACGGACGTGCAGTTGGCCATTCAATCAGTACACGCAGATGAGTTGTGAGACAGATAGATAGATCGCTAGACGGACAGACGGGCAGCTAGACAGACAACTAGACAGACACCTAGGCAGACAGTTAGACTAACAGTTAGACAGACAACTAGACAAACACCTAGGCAGACAGTTAGACTAACAGTTAGACAGACAACTAGACAGACAGCTAGACAGATACCTAGATAGACAGTTAGACAGACAGGCAGACAAACAGGCGGTCTGACATGCATAAATCAGACACACGCACACACGCACACACGCACGCACGCACGCATGCAAGCACACACACATACACGTACACGTACACGTACACGTACACGTACACGTACACGTACACGTACACGCACACGCACACGCACACGCACACACACACACACACACACACACACACACGCACGCACGCATACACACACACACACACACACACACACACACACACACACACACACACACACACACACACACACACGCACGCACGCACACACACACACACACACACACACACACACACGCACGCACGCATACACACACACACACACACACACACACACACACACACACACACACACACACACACGTACACACACATGCATACACACACGCACGCACACATATCCCCGCTCGCTTGCTCGCGCGCACGCACGCATGTACGCATACATCTTTAATTTCTCACCCAGTAGATTGACCTTGGGTTAACCGGCTTACCATAATCATCATCTGCAACGAACATCGTTTAGGTATGACTGATGCAATTTACACAGCAGCCAATAATCGGCTATCTGCGAGCGCCAACAGACTTGGTAATTACAGAAATGTTGCGATGTCGGTGATCCTGCTGAAGTATTCGAAGAATTGGCGGCACCGATGATGGTGTGTTCTTAATCTTGTCCTGACTCCTTGCCGCCGATGCTTCTCGGAATGCATTCAATAAAATCAATCGGGCCGTTTAATTAATTACTTAATTAGTTTAAATTTGCTCTTTCCATAAACTCTTTCTACGAATTCAAACTTATAACAGTCCGTGGAAAAGAAACTGAAACCAGCGTTGGAAACGTCAAATGGAAACCATGTCAATCGGGTGATATATATATATATATATATATATATATATATATATATATATATATATATATATATATATATATATATATATATATATATATATATATATATGTTTATATATATAGAAGATGTTTGTCGTGATCGTATGTAACATAACTGGGATTTATCACATTATGATCTGGAGTGCTGCTCGCGTGAACGTTTGGGATGTTTGGAGATAAATTCAGAGATTCTAAAGGTGGATTTTCCGCGCACGATGCGAATAGGTAATAGCTGTGTGAATATGTTTTGAAGTAAGATATGTCGGCACATTTGGTATACACAATACAAATAAGTAAGCACATTTGACAAATGCACTCCCGGTTCCACCCCGTTGAACAATATGTCCGGCATTAATTGTGAAGACGGCAGTCGTAATGCCGTCAAACGCCCCCAAACACGCTTCTCTACCGCTGGCACTCACACAAACATACTAATTACGTTGATATCACTTCATCGAATGATAGCTATAAATATCGAAAACACAGGATACTCCCACTCCTATCACACGAGAGAGGTAAATGTCATGCATGTTGCATACATGTTAATTCTGCAATTTTCGGTATTGCAGATGTAGGGCCATTTTGGTAACATGTAAACTGTGATTACCAGATCAGTCGTGTTTGCCTTCTTTCGGTGAAACTATCATTAGCAGTTAAACTGAATCTATTTCACATTATGCGTAGTTCCAATATTTTACAAAGCACGAATTACGGCCAGCAATCATAATGGTCGATAGTGCACGGTTGTTTGGAGAGAACAATAGTGCACGGTTGTTTGGAGAGAACACACGTGCAGAAGGTGACTTATGTTGCACCTGATTCCTTGCAAACCAAATCAAAGGCGCATAATACAAAAGTGTTTTTATATTGTTATACATGTTTTATTCAGTGTTTAGGTTTTAGTACGTGTATGTGTATGTGTATGTGTATGTGTATGTGTATGTGTATGTGTATGTGTATGTGTATGTGTATGTGTATGTGTATGTGTATGTGTATGTGTATGTGTATGCGTATGTGTATGCGTATGCGTATGCGTATGCGTATGCGTATGCGTATGCGTATGCGTATGCGGTTGCGGTTGCGGTTGCGGTTGCGGTTGTGTGTATGTATGTATGTATGTATGTATGTATGTATGTATGTATGTATGTATGTATGTATGTATGTATGTATGTATGTATGTATGTATGTATGTATGTATGTATATATGTATGTGTGCATGTACATATGTATGTATATATATATATATATATATATTATATATGATAATAATATATATTTATATTTATTAATAGACATTTATTATAGTTCTGGTACAGCGCGTCGATTCGCCATGCTGGAATTAGGGCTATAGAAAAAACATTATTATTATTATTTATCAACCTCAGAGTCAATAGGCAATACTCCAGTTGCCAACAGTTGGGTCGACACAAGAGATTGGTGCATAGGGAAGATGGGGAAGGCGGAATTGTGTAATAAGTTCAACTGATATATCACTAAGAGGAGGCATACTCCAAAGAATATTGCTTTACACATTAGAATAATGGTGTTCCAGCTACGAATGTTCACATTGCACTTATGTAAAATGTTGCGTTAATTGCCCACGCTATAATGAATTATATTCCGTGACAACGTCACGCCGCGGTCACGTCGCGCCTGATAATCACTGCAGTGGTTTACTCAATTACGCGTGCGTGTCATATTTTCGGATTTCCTTGTTGACGAGCATCCCCTGTGTTTCAATGGCCGACGTACTGTGTCGGTGTCATACACGTTGGAGACACACTCACGAGCTAATCAGAGACTGTGTCTACCCGCACCTGACGGGCTGGTCTTTGCGTTGGTTATCAGTACACTGAATGCTTGTCTGGGCATTGCACCGTAAGACGTTGTTGACGAGGGGAGCGCGCGTAACGAGCACTTCACTCCTTCCAACCCCGCTAATGAAGTATCTATAACAGCGTTATGACACCGCCATACGGTCGTGACACACTGCGTCGACCTTCGTTGTGTCTTTGTGCTTTTTGGTGTTGATGATCTTGACATATGTAAACGACCGCGACTGCAACATTAGCCTTTTCGGCGGATAAGCAGCATTTTTGTTAGTGGTGCCTGGTTGTGTGTTATGGCTTTGTCGTGGCGATGTTCTGATTACGGGATTGCGATTGTCTCGTATACACCGCAGCTCGAGAGTCATTAGCCAGTCGTTGTGTTGGACCCGGTCCAGTTTGTCCGCGATGTCGCCGAATCTTCCCAGGATTTCATCGTCCGGTATAATAAACAGTCTTCTGCGAAGAGCCTATTGACCTTTTCACGTCAGTCGTTAAGTATGTGTACCGAAAAACAGGATCGGTTCAAGAACGGTATATGACATGCGGCAGAAACTCATTATACTGAAGAATAGCGACAAAATGTATAGACCCTATGTGAATTACGATCAGTATACATGGATCAACAGCGTAACACGGTTATGGATAGTTTCCGGACGTAGACCATGAGACTGTTTACACATTTACCTTATGAGGTAATATTACTTCCACTGGCTGGCAACATATATCAACTACTTCGAATCTATCTTGCCAAAGACATATCATTCCACTGGTACATATTCAAGAGTTGGCATTTTTACTGATAACGATAACAAATGTTGTTTTTAAAACTCATATAATTGTCCTTCTCGCTTGATATCAAACAACAATCTCAACGATTATATTTATAATGATAATATTAAACTAACAGCCTTCACTGTTTGCTTTCCTTAACATTCCTCAGCAGCAACTTCAAAAGTAGGAAGATTCATAACTAATGTCCATGTCTTCATCGTCATCGTATTGGTTCCCACTGTCACCGGGTGCTTTGACTAGACCATGAAGAGCTATAATAATACTCTTGCCAACATTCGTAAGGGGATTTGTAATTAATAAAATTCCAATAATAAAAAAGGATAGGATCGACGGGCAGTAGTGACAGCGTATATTTAAAAACAGTCTATTCTTGTTGTAAACATTGTCTTTTGGTGGTAAATGTTGACGACAAGCTGAAGCATGCAACTGTATAAGGTTGTAATTTCTCAAGAAAAGTAGATGGTCAAACGAACCAGTAACTGTTGCTGACCGACGAAAAAATAGATTCACAGACAGACAGACAGACGGACGGACGGACGGACGGACGGACGGACGGACGGACGGACGGACGGACGGACGGACGGACGGACGACGGACGACGGACGGACGGACGGACGGACGACGGACGGACGGACGGACGGACGGACGGACGGACGGACGGACGGACGGACGGACGGACGGACGGACGGACGGACGGACGGACGGACGGACGGACGGACGGACGGACGGACGGACGGACAGACGGACGGACGGACGGACGGACGGACGGACGGACGGACGGACGGACGGACGGACGGACGGACGGACGGACGGACGGACGGACGGACGGACGGACGGACGGACGGACGGACGGACGACAGACAGACAGACAGACAGACAGACAGACAGACAGACAGAGAGACAGAGAGACAGAGAGACAGAGAGACAGAGAGACAGAGAGACAGAGAGACAGAGAGAAGAGAGAAGAGAGAGAGAGAGAGAGAGAGAGAGAGAGAGGGGTGGGGAGAGGGAGTGAGAGAGAGAGAGAGAGAGACAGACAGACAGACAGACAGACAGACAGACAGACAGACAGACAGACAGACAGACAGACAGACAGACAGACAGACAGACAGACAGACAGACAGACAGACAGACAGACAGACAGACAGGCAGACAGACAGACAGGCAGGCAGGCAGGCAGACAGACAGATATTATAGAGGAACAGAGCTTTATTAAAAGGACATCT
>JAODUO010000745.1:190000-235000 GCA_025642075.2 Ridgeia piscesae | reverse complement strand
TTCTGCTTATTTCTTTCGTTGATTCCTATCTAATGTGCCTTTCAGCTTTTAGGGTGGCAGACTAAGCATCCTTACCCAGCGTGACGAACCAGGTAGGTAACTTTTGACGTCGCAACATCTCCACTTACTGTGTCGGTTCTAATCTTATTATTCCTGTATAGTTTCACCTTATGGCTTATCTGCTTTCAGTCGCGAACAGCTCAGCATCGCCCGGAATGTGCCGACTTGTCACGAATGACGTGTGGTCTCTCTTTTTCATATGTGTGCCTCAGCCATGATGTCACGTCACGATTTAACCCTGCGCAACGGGTAAATATACAATTAGCTATGTCTATATATTGTGCTAATTTATAGTTTGTCTATGTTTTGTGTCATGCATGAAGGTTACAAGTTTCCGATTGCTCTGCCATTGATGATGTCGACGTCATTGTCTGGGTTCATCTCGACGCAGTCGATTGTGAAGGTAAGAACAGGTACAACTATTACGTCTGGGTGCTTTATGTTTCGAGTAGAATTGTGCATGTTGTCTATATTCTGTTGTACCAGCGAGACGTTCGTCACCCGGAGATGGTGTCTGCAAACTGCTTATCTCATTCTTTTGTTTAATGTTGATTTATATATATATATATATATATATATATATATATATATATATATATATATATATATATATATATAAGATTCTAGATAACGTGATGTTGTACTATGCTAAGTTTAATTGTATTCATTTCTGGTTTATTTTAGAATATGTGTGGCATTGGTTGAAATCATTTGAAGAATTACTGCTGTTCTCGAATAGCCGTAGGCCTAACACGATTTGTTTGAATTACAGAGGTCATAATATCTTATCTTCTTTCAGACAGTAGCTGTTGTTAACGTTGACATTATTTCCTTCGGTTATAGGATAGGGGCACATATGTATGATTGTGCTATTAGATGTTCACTTCAATTAATTTTCTGTTTTCATATTGGAAACTACTCAATATGAGTAATGACGTCACGTCACAGGAATCCTAAAAGAACATCTGCAGCAGCAACGGCAGGTGGGCGTAATCCACGGCATTGGTCACAGAAACAAATGCGTGTAGTCCCACTTATTAGGTAAATTTACAATCTTACAATGCACATTTGATTTGACGATTATATGCAATACTTATTACTTTTTGAGCTGGGGAAACATGTGATATCCTGTTCCCGGTGAAACGTGGGGTGAACTCTGAGAATGAAAATGAAGTTTTGATTTCACATCTGATACAGGTATAACATAACCACAACATATAAAATATTTTCATTTGTCTAGACCGAAAGCATCCATAAGTTCCACAACGTCACGTGTTCACCAGTTACGTCACGTGTCTATATATAGCCGTGTTACAACAACGCATGGTTGTTGAAATGCACTCAATCATAGTTGTATTTGATATGATGAACACATGTACCTGTCATAACGAGGATTTCATAGACGCTGAGTCGTTTGACATTTCTGATCCTATCTAAATGTAATATTTTTGTGTCAGCAGGCGTCAATATGACAGCAGGCGGCACGTTGACAAAAGCGGCGACATGCGGGAAACTGACGGCTTGCGACAAGGCGACATCACAACAACAAGCGACTCTTGTTGTTGTGATATGCGACAGACACATCCAACAAATCAATACACCAGTCCTTCACAAAATAAAATTGTGCCAAAACGTTCTACGTGTTTCGCGAATGATTTTGAAACGAAGCGATGGTTCCTACAGCTTTCTGTTTAAACACCCGTCTTTGCTTAGCCACCGACTTCGACTACACGACTTCGTTGCAAGTAGAAACAAGACTTGTTAAACAACATGAGTTGATCAAATCACAAAATGACCAGTTGGCGATGAAAACACAAAGCAACGTGTTGTTCGAACAAAAAGAAAACTATGCCGTGAAAGACAATAAGTTGAGACTATTCCCTCAGTGCTGTCATTTATCGCACCGTCTCATCACCCTTAAACTGAACGAAAAACACATTTTATTAGTTAATGTGTAGCTGGTTGACTTATAGTTAAAAGTACACATATATTTAACGTTCCAATTTCAACGAACAATAAAAGAATTATACGAGCGATACAAAGTTCCCTTCAAGCTCATCTGTGGATGATGAGTTACAGGCAGATATTCAGGTAGGTAGCACACACACCCTCATCCCAAACACGTTAAACTGCCGTGCGCGCGGCGGGCGGGCGGGCGGGCAGGCGGCGGAACGGACGGACGGACGGACGGACGGACGGACGGACGGACGGACGGACGGACGGACGGACGGACGGACGGACGGGACGGCGGCGGGCGGGCGGGCGGGCGGGCGGGCGGGCGGCGCGGGCGGCGGCGGGCGGCGGGCGGGGACGGACGGACGGACGGACGGACGGACGGACGGACGGACGGACGGACGGACGGACGGACGGACGGACGGACGGACGGACGGACGGACGGACGGACGGACGGACGGACGGACGGACGGACGGACGGACGGACGGACGGACGGACGGACGGACGGACGGACGGACGAGACGGACGGACGGACGGACGGACGGACGGACGGACGGACGGACGGACGGACGGACGGACGGACGGACGGACGGACGGACGGACGGACGGACGGACGGACGGACGGACGGACGGACGGACGGACGGACGGACGGACGGACGGACGGACGGACGGACGGACGGACGGACGGACGGACGGACGGACGGACGGACGGACGGACGGACGGACGGACGGACGGACGGACGGACGGACGGACGGACGGACGGACGGACGGACGGACGGACGGACGGACGGACGGACGGACGGACGGACGGACGGACGGACGGACGGACGGACGGACGGACGGACGGACGGACGGACGGAAACACGTAACTCGTTACAAAAGGTTTTGGCTAATTTGTTAACGAAAATCAGTACCATGATAATAAGTCGTATTATAAAAAATTATAGAAACTTGCGTAGCTGTACATTACCTGCTTATTAAAAAGACTCACTGAGTGGAAGAATGCAAGGATGGTGATAATCTTTAAGAATGGAAATGAGAAAGAAATCAAGAACTATAAACCGATATATCTGTTATCAAACATTTATGAAGTATTAACGAAAGTACTAACGAAGATACTCGACGAAAACCAGCCACGAGAGCGAGATGGATTCAAAAGCACGTACTTTACGACAGACCACATCCACGTTCAAAACCAATTGAAGAATTGTGGAGAATATAATATCCCGCACTGCATCTCGTTCGGCGACTACGAGAGTGCCATTCTCTGTGTGCGAACTCAAGTAGTGTTGATTTCGCTTCAAGAACAGGAGAGAGAAGACATCTGAAAAATATGTTTATCAAGCTTTTGCTCGACGACAGTCCATCTACACAACGAAAGCAACAAGATCAATATCAGCAGACAAGTACGAGAATGTATTGCCATACCGCCCAAACTGTTTACGGCAAAGAAAGAATATTCCGAAAACTGACCTGGAAAACCAGAGGCTTGAGGATAGAAGGAGAATTTCTCAATCATCTTCGCTTCGCAGCATACCCATCTGCGCTAATACACTGCTTGAGCATGTTGATGAAAGTGAAACTCAGGGTTTGAATACATATAACACAAAAGGTTACTATAGAAAACCAACATATGTCAACTCCATCCACACAGAGAACGTTCTAAGCTACTTCTAACTAGAACACAGAACAACGCCAGAGACAAAGACGAATTACAGATGGCTGGACAGCAATCGCCATTGCAACCTGCTTGAAGAGACAAGTCTACAACTGATGCGTTCTTCCAGCAGTGACCGGCTGGGAACCACGGGCGCTCTTTACTTTAATCCCGATTTGCACCTATGCCGCAGGGATGAAACCTTTTCATATGATGTGGTTACATTAGCTGTTTGTTGGTCAAAGACCATCCAATACAGACAGCGCTTTTCGCATATCCCACTTCCACGCATCCAGGACTCTCCGGTGCCATTTCCAGGCACTGACTCTGGCTTGGTGGCTACGTGACATTCCTCCATCTCCATCTCCCTCTTTGTTCAGTTACCTACAAGTAATGGCTGGCTGCCATTTACATTACATGCTTTCCAGTGCAACGTTCACGTGTCTGACTAGGTTGAGAATAAACTCCTCTGCGTAGGCCCCTAATCAGGACATAGTTTTCGGTGAGGTGGTGCTTCGTTTGAGTTAGAAACTGAAATGAACATGACGCAAGCGGACGGGGCAAGCAGTGCCTATTAAAATTATATAAATCCGTCCAGAGGGATATCCATAACCGCCAAGCAAGTATGACACAGGTGTTTGTTGAATGAACACCCACATCGCTGTGGGATTAAGAAGTTGTATTACAAAAGTACTTTCTATTGGCGTTGATAAGAGGAGGTAGTTTGAGAGATAAAGTTTTGATGTGCACAATGTATGACCGTTTTGTAAACATTACAAAACCTGAGCTACAAGTTCACCATCAACCCTGCTCCTGTGTTTGTGATATATCTGTTAATATATATATATATATATATATATTGGTTTATATGTTGTTTACGTATGGTTATTTTGATTATCTAGCATGATTACTGTGGTAATTAATCTTGTTTAATTATTGTTTAATCAGGGGTGCGGCACTTGGTTGTAGGCGCACGATAGTGGTCACGTGACTGCACGCACCAATTTGCATGCAGCACTTGTCTGTTTAAACCTTGGTTTAGGATTAAGCTGTCCTGTTACATTCAGCAGCCAGCTGCCGTCACTTCTATGTCAATAAAATGGCAATATAGCTAGTGTTTCACACACAAAAACGTAACGCCGAATTAATGCTCCATAATATTTTATTGATGCAGCATTACAATATACCTACACATTGCGGGTAATACTAACATGGCTATATTGTGCGAACACGCAGCATAGTTGGAATAAGGATATAAACTACATAATTTCAAACATTACTCAATAATTATGTAAAACACATGTCAATATTCACACTATTAAAAACGGTCTATCAGATCAATTATTTGGAAATACTGATCATCCCAATTTAAGTTCAACTGATATATTTCATACTAAAAATAGTCCCGATTGATTTTCCTTTAGAAAAAGTCGGACGTTTCAAGCAGTAAACGGGTTTTACAACGACAATAATAATGGCTTCAACAATCACATTCTTGTTACCATGGTCAATTTTCCTAATCTTCTGGTACGAGGGCGCGACTTCGCGAGACAGAAACATAAACACTTATTCATAAAATTAACATACTGGAACAGGGATCAAAAAATGCCAGCAGCACGGCATTTGATTTATGGCTGCTTTTGTTAGTCACACAAGGGAAGCAAACAACATAAATAACGTAGTGTGCATTCAAACATAATGATTTCCTCGAACATGTTCCTCTATCGGTGCACTACATTCAGATCGCTACTACCGGCTTTTATTAATAATAAAGATCACCTGAGCGTGATGAAAGGTCACGAGGGCGGATAGAATTTGTTTTATTTGGCAAGGCGCCGACGTGAGTGTAGTCAACATGAGCAATAACCAATCAGACGTGTTTCTTCATCTATTTAATGACCGCCTCCATTTGGATGAACATAGGTTCGAAACACAAGTTCTAAACATTATTTTCAACTTAAGTTCAAAACATGAAATGCCGAATTTCAAAACTTTATTTGTTTATCCTAAAACATGTTTAAGTTCTAACATGTTAAACGGCAAAAAGTGTTTTAGTCAGAGTCAAACACGCGGTTCTAATGTGAAAATGCTGGCATAATTTCGATGACAGAACAGTGCTTTGAACTTCAGTTGAATACGTATTACATTGGCCGGCAATTCAATTCCACTAGGCAGTCGTCTCTGGCACCATATCAACTGGCTGGGGCGGGTATCACAGGAGCTTTGGACAACTGCAGTGGTGCCTTCTCTTTCTCGTGTATTATGTTCCTCAAGAACTCTGTCTGACCACGTGGATCTATGGCAGACAGCGGGGCGCATTGGCAGGACTGACGGAGACGAATAGCCTGGAGTCAAACATACAGAACATCTTCATCAGTACGTGTAGGCATATCACTCATCTCATAGCATAGATGTTAGAACTGCATTACTTGTTCCCATTGTAAACAATTCTAGTTTCCAGGTCCATACCTACGCACACGCACGCACACAACGCACGCACACACAACGCACACTCACAACACATATCCGCACGCGCTTTTAAATCAAGGACAAACAATTTTGCACTGTTACTTTAATAACTGTCACATGCTTTACATCAGACCACGCAGAAACATATCACATACTTCTGGAATCATGTCGTTGAGGTTGGATGCCCTCTTGTCGTGAGTGGGGTGTGTTGAGAGCCACTCGGGGGGAGGTTGGTCGGACCCCGGCATCTCTGTCAGGAGTGACATAAGACTCCAGAAAGTGCTGCTTTCTCTCACGTCAAAACAAGCCTTAAACAGGGAAACGTGTTAAGTATGAACATCTATACAAACTTTCTAACACGGAATCATGGTAAGTGCAAAAATAGAACGTGCATTCCAAATGAAAGTACGATAAATATGAACGTCAAATGAACCTTCAATGAGGAACCATTGTATGAATGTAAAACAAAACAAGCCTTCAATACGGAAACACGGCAAGCATGAAACAAAACAAAACGTCAACATGGCACCAGCCTGACATAAACACTACTTACACACATTCAAGTTTCATTATATGTTTACTACTACGCTGGGATATGCCAAACGTACTTTAAATTTGTGCCTCAAGGTTAAAAATTGCGCCTAGTAGTGTATGCCCCCAAATACGTGTAAGATGATGGCTTACCTTGGCAGCAAGATGTAGGCCAACTTCATCTGCCTCCATCTCCAGTTTGCGACTGTACGGAAGATGCAGCAGCAGCTGCAGCGAAACACAGGTGCATTGTTGGTAATGGGAAAACAAAACAGAATACCCAGTTATGTTCTAAAAGTTACTTTGTGATTCATTCAGTGTTCTTGTGACATCACGATTGATGTAGATGTCATCACAACTTCATGATTGATCGTCATGCCTACAACTACGAAATTAAATCAAGGTTGTTGCATCAATGAATTGCTTCGATATAGTACATGCAGTGAACACTGTACAATTACAACTTCCAAAACGAAGGTTTTAGTTTGTCTGTTATAAAACAATATCTATGAACTATGTACAAACTATATTACTATAATATATAGATATATAGATATATTATATATATATATATATATATATATATATATATATATTGTATTATATAGTATTATACATACACACGCATATATATATATATATATATATATATATATATATATATATATGTATGTATGTATAACTTTAAATCATAATTACAATAATATTACACAGTGTATGATAATGTAAATTACAACATACATGCTACATTTCATTTAGCAAAGTAAACACATATACAAAGTCAACAAAGGAGACTTGGTACAGTAAAATAAATACAATGTCATCAGAGTGGGTGTGCATATATTACTGCATAACCTGAACTAACCTGGACAACTTTGTTGTAGAACCACTGACCAAGCACTGCAAATCCATCGGATGGCATAAACGCCCAGATGGCAGCCATGACAAATATGATGAGCACATCCAACACTTGAGCTATGCTCACTTGTTCTGCCTACAGCACATAACACACAGGTCTGTCGTGACTGTCTTCACATACGTAACCATTTCTCAAGTTATAGCACAAACTGCGTCACACACAGACACCTTTCACACTGATGTAACACAAGACTGAGGACACTATGTGCTCATTTGGATTTAATAGGTTAATGCATGTATATTTTCTCAACCTGACACAGCAATGATGCTCACATGTCGTGTGTGTATTATCCAAAGTTATCTTACATTTGGCCAGACGTGCCTTCGAGTACAAGTTCAAAAAGCATATTTTTAAATGAACAGACTTGAGAAATATATGACACCAGCAACTGCTCTCTTGTGACATTTGGTATATATCAAACAGATAATCATAATACAATAAATAAAAGTAGCTTTTGTTACAGCATGGTTGAGCAGAGCATGTGCCATTTCATGGGCAAGCACCATGGCCAGCTGGTCGTCATTCTGCACAATGTTCAGAAGGCCAGTGTAGACGAATATGTGCCCTGTCTGCAACAAGACATCATGGCTGCTTTCATGAGCTCATCTACTCTCATCGCAAGACACAACTCAAATAGCAGGCAAGGTGTTCCAGGTTTATATTGGAAACAGGAGTACATACTATTAGGGTGTTATCTTTTAATTAACATATTTATAGTTTTATGATTTACATAAAGAATTGTTATGTTCTTTTAAACTGTACGCATAAGTAGTTACATGGTTCCATTCAATAAAAATTCCATATCTTTTTAAAACATAATAACAATCAAATACATCTATTAATAATGTGATTAATGTCATGTATAATAGAACATGTATGCTACTCATTTATGTTATTGTGTAATACAAAGCAAAGCTAAGTTATTAATTTACCAGTTTAGTCACAGGATGTTACATCAAGCATATGGCAACTACTCTCTTTTTAACTGACTATTCCATTGACACAATTCATGACATAAACATAGAAGTTACCACAAAAATTCCAGGTTGCCCCAAACGATTTTATATGCAAAGCTGAACATTACAATCACGGTCAGGTCTTGTTTGTCTGGTCTTCAATAATGCGGTTGTTTTAAACCTACTTTTTCCTCTTGATGCCATTATAATAAGGTATCTACCTAGTCCGAATGTTTCATTTATCCAACCAAAAATCTTGGGAACCAGTGTGTGGCTAAATGAGACATGACTGTTTGTACACTATTATAGTAACAAAGTGTGCAGGAGATGAGACATGACTGTTTGTACACTATTATAGTATCAAAGTGTTCGGCTAGATGAGACATGACTGTTTGTACACTATTACAGTATCAAAGTGTGCGGCTAGATGAGACATGACTGTTTGTACACTATTATAGTAACAAAGTGTGCGGCTAAATGAGACATGACTGTTTGTACACTATTATAGTAACAAAGTGTGCAGTGAGATGAGACATGACTGTTTGTACACTATTATAGTAACAAAGCGTGCGGCTAAATGAGACATGACTGTTTGTACACTATTATAGTAACAAAGTGTGCGGCTAGATGAGACATGACTGTTTGTACACTATTATAGTAACAAAGTGTGCGGCTAGATGAGACATGACTGTTTGTACACTATTATAGTAACAAAGTGTGCGGCTAGATGAGACATGACTGTTTGTACACTATTATAGTATCAAAGCGTGCGGCTAGATGAGACATGACTGTTTGTACACTATTATAGTAACAAAGCGTGCGGCTAGATGAGACATGACTGTTTGTACACTATTATAGTAACAAAGCGTGCGGCTAGATGAGACATGACTGTTTGTACACTATTATAGTAACAAAGCGTGCGGCTAGATGAGACATGACTGTTTGTACACTATTACAGTAACAAAGCGTGCGGCTAGATGAGACATGACTGTTTGTACACTATTATAGTAACAAAGCGTGCGGCTAGATGAGACATGACTGTTTGTACACTATTATAGTAACAAAGCGTGCGGCTAGATGAGACATGACTGTTTGTACACTATTATAGTAACAAAGCGTGCGGCTAGATGAGACATGACTGTTTGTACACTATTATAGTAACAAAGTGTGCAGTGAGATGAGACATGACTGTTTGTACACTATTATAGTAACAAAACGTGCGGCTAGATGAGACATGACTGTTTGTACACTATTATAGTAACAAAGCGTGTGGCTAGATGAGACATGACTGTTTGTACACTATTATAGTAACAAAGCGTGCGGCTAGATGAGACATGACTGTTTGTACACTATTATAGTAACAAAGCGTGCGGCTAGATGAGACATGACTGTTTGTACACTATTATAGTAACAAAGTGTGCAGTGAGATGAGACATGACTGTTTGTACACTATTATAGTAACAAAACGTGCGGCTAGATGAGACATGACTGTTTGTACACTATTATAGTAACAAAGCGTGTGGCTAGATGAGACATGACTGTTTGTACACTATTATAGTAACAAAGCGTGCGGCTAGATGAGACATGACTGTTTGTACACTATTATAGTAACAAAGGGTGCGTCGAGATGAGACATGACTGTTTGTACACTATTATAGTAACAAAGCGTGTGGCTAGATGAGACATGACTGTTTGTACACTATTATAGTAACAAAGCGTGCGGCTAGATGAGACATGACTGTTTGTACACTATTATAGTAACAAAGTGTGCAGTGAGATGAGACATGACTGTTTGTACACTATTATAGTAACAAAGCGTGCGGCTAGATGAGACATGACTGTTTGTACACTATTATAGTAACAAAGCGTGCGGCTAGATGAGACATGACTGTTTGTACACTATTATAGTAACAAAGCGTGCGGCTAGATGAGACATGACTGTTTGTACACTATTATAGTAACAAAGCGTGCGGCTAGATGAGACATGACTGTTTGTACACTATTATAGTATCAAAGCGTGCGGCTAGATGAGACATGACTGTTTGTACACTATTATAGTATCAAAGCGTGCGGCTAGATGAGACATGACTGTTTGTACACTATTATAGTAACAAAGCGTGCGGCTAGATGAGACATGACTGTTTGTACACTATTATAGTAACAAAGTGTGCGGCTAGATGAGACATGACTGTTTGTACACTATTATAGTAACAAAGTGTGCGGCTAGATGAGACATGATTGTTTGTACACTATTATAGTAACAAAGCGTGCGGCTAGATGAGACATGACTGTTTGTACACTATTATAGTAACAAAGCGTGCGGCTAGATGAGACATGACTGTTTGTACACTATTATAGTATCAAAGCGTGTGGCTAGATGAGACATGACTGTTTGTACACTATTATAGTATCAAAGCGTGCGGCTAGATGAGACATGACTGTTTGTACACTATTATAGTAACAAAGCGTGCGGCTAGATGAGACATGACTGTTTGTACACTATTATAGTAACAAAGCGTGCGGCTAGATGAGACATGACTGTTTGTACACTATTATAGTAACAAAGCGTGTGGCTAGATGAGAAAATGACTGTTTGTACACTATTAAGTAACAAAGCGTGCGGCTAGATGAGACATGACTGTTTGTACACTATTATAGTAACAAAGGTGCGTGAGATGAGACATGACTGTTTGTACACTATTAAGTAACAAAGCATGCGGCTAGATGAGACATGACTGTTTGTACACTATTATAGTAACAAAGCGTGCGGCTAGATGAGACATGACTGTTTGTACACTATTATAATAACAAAGCGTGCGTCGAGATGAGACATGACTGTTTGTACACTATTATAGTAACAAAGCATGCGGCTAGATGAGACATGACTGTTTGTACACTATTATAGTAACAAAGCGTGCGTCGAGATGAGACATGACTGTTTGTACACTATTAAGTAACAAAGCTGGGCTAGATGAGACATGACTGTTTGTACACTATTATAGTAACAAAGCGTGCGTCGAGATGAGACATGACTGTTTGTACACTATTACAGTAACAAAGCATGCGGCTAGATGAGACATGACTGTTTGTACACTATTATAGTAACAAAGCGTGCGGCTAGATGAGACATGACTGTTTGTACACTATTATAATAACAAAGCGTGCGTCGAGATGAGACATGACTGTTTGTACACTATTATAGTAACAAAGCGTGCGGCTAGATGAGACATGACTGTTTGTACACTATTATAGTAACAAAGGTGGGCTAAATGAGACATGACTGTTTGTACACTATTATAGTAAAAAAACGTGCGGCTAGATGAGACATGACTGTTTGTACACTATTAAGTAACAAAGCTGGGCTAGATGAGACATGACTGTTTGTACACTATTATAGTATCAAAGTGTGCGGCTAGATGAGACATGACTGTTTGTACACTATTACAGTAACAAAGCATGCGGCTAGATGAGACATGACTGTTTGTACACTATTATAGTAACAAAGCGTGCGGCTAGATGAGACATGACTGTTTGTACACTATTACAGTAACAAAGCGTGCGGCTAGATGAGACATGACTGTTTGTACACTATTATAGTAACAAAGCGTGCGGCTAGATGAGACATGACTGTTTGTACACTATTACAGTAACAAAGCGTGCGGCTAGATGAGACATGACTGTTTGTACACTATTATAGTAACAAAGCGTGCGGCTAGATGAGACATGACTGTTTGTACACTATTACAGTAACAAAGCATGCGGCTAGATGAGACATGACTGTTTGTACACTATTATAGTATCAAAGTGTGCGGCTAGATGAGACATGACTGTTTGTACACTATTACAGTAACAAAGCATGCGGCTAGATGAGACATGACTGTTTGTACACTATTATAGTAACAAAGCGTGCGGCTAGATGAGACATGACTGTTTGTACACTATTATAGTAACAAAGCGTGCGTCGAGATGAGACATGACTGTTTGTACACTATTATAGTATCAAAGTGTGCGGCTAGATGAGACATGACTGTTTGTACACTATTATAGTATCAAAGTGTGCGGCTAGATGAGAGATGACTGTTTGTACACTATTATAGTAACAAAGCGTGCGTCGAGATGAGACATGACTGTTTGTACACTATTATAGTAACAAAGCATGCGGCTAGATGAGACATGACTGTTTGTACACTATTATAATAACAAAGCGTGCGTCGAGATGAGACATGACTGTTTGTACACTATTACAGTAACAAAGCATGCGGCTAGATGAGACATGACTGTTTGTACACTATTATAGTAACAAAGCGTGCGTCGAGATGAGACATGACTGTTTGTACACTATTACAGTAACAAAGCATGCGGCTAGATGAGACATGACTGTTTGTACACTATTATAGTAACAAAGCGTGCGGCTAGATGAGACATGACTGTTTGTACACTATTATAATAACAAAGCGTGCGTCGAGATGAGACATGACTGTTTGTACACTATTATAGTAACAAAGCGTGCGGCTAGATGAGACATGACTGTTTGTACACTATTATAGTAACAAAGCGTGCGGCTAGATGAGACATGACTGTTTGTACACTATTATAGTAACAAAGCGTGCGGCTAGATGAGAGATGACTGTTTGTACACTATTATAGTAACAAAGCGTGCGTCGAGATGAGACATGACTGTTTGTACACTATTATAGTATCAAAGTGTGCGGCTAGATGAGACATGACTGTTTGTACACTATTATAGTAACAAAGCGTGCGTCGAGATGAGACATGACTGTTTGTACACTATTATAGTAACAAAGTTTTGGGGAGATGAGACATGACTGTTTGTACACTATTATAGTATCAAAGTGTGCGGCTAGATGAGAGATGACTGTTTGTACACTATTATAGTAACAAAGCGTGCGTCGAGATGAGACATGACTGTTTGTACACTATTATAGTAACAAAGCGTGCGTCGAGATGAGACATGACTGTTTGTACACTATTATAGTAACAAAGCGTGCGTCGAGATGAGACATGACTGTTTGTACACTATTATAGTATCAAAGTGTGCGGCTAGATGAGACATGACTGTTTGTACACTATTATAGTAACAAAGTGTGCGGCGAGATGAGACATGACTGTTTGTACACTATTATAGTATCAAAGTGTGCGGCTAGATGAGACATGACTGTTTGTACACTATTATAGTAACAAAGTGTGCGGCTAGATGAGACATGACTGTTTGTACACTATTATAGTATCAAAGTGTGCGGCTAGATGAGACATGACTGTTTGTACACTATTATAGTAACAAAGCGTGCGTCGAGATGAGACATGACTGTTTGTACACTATTATAGTATCAAAGTGTGCGGCTAGATGAGACATGACTGTTTGTACACTATTATAGTATCAAAGTGTGCGGCTAGATGAGACATGACTGTTTGTACACTATTATAGTAACAAAGTGTGCGGCTAGATGAGACATGACTGTTTGTACACTATTATAGTAACAAAGCGTGCGTCGAGATGAGACATGACTGTTTGTACACTATTATAGTAACAAAGCATGCGGCTAGATGAGACATGACTGTTTGTACACTATTATAGTAACAAAGCGTGCGTCGAGATGAGACATGACTGTTTGTACACTATTATAGTAACAAAGTGTGCGGCTAGATGAGACATGACTGTTTGTACACTATTATGTAACAAAGTATTCGGCTAGATGAGACATGACTGTTTGTACACTATTATAGTAACAAAGTGTGCGGCTAGATGAGACATGACTGTTTGTACACTATTATAGTAACAAAGTGTGCAGTGAGATGAGACATGACTGTTTGTACACTATTATAGTAACAAAGCGTGCGGCTAGATGAGACATGACTGTTTGTACACTATTATAGTAACAAAGCATGCGGCTAGATGAGACATGACTGTTTGTACACTATTATAATAACAAAGCGTGCGTCGAGATGAGACATGACTGTTTGTACACTATTACAGTAACAAAGCATGCGGCTAGATGAGACATGACTGTTTGTACACTATTATAGTAACAAAGCGTGCGTCGAGATGAGACATGACTGTTTGTACACTATTACAGTAACAAAGCATGCGGCTAGATGAGACATGACTGTTTGTACACTATTATAGTAACAAAGCGTGCGGCTAGATGAGACATGACTGTTTGTACACTATTATAATAACAAAGCGTGCGTCGAGATGAGACATGACTGTTTGTACACTATTATAGTAACAAAGCGTGCGGCTAGATGAGACATGACTGTTTGTACACTATTATAGTAACAAAGCGTGCGTCGAGATGAGACATGACTGTTTGTACACTATTATAGTAACAAAGCGTGCGGCTAGATGAGACATGACTGTTTGTACACTATTATAGTAACAAAGCGTGCGGCTAGATGAGACATGACTGTTTGTACACTATTACAGTAACAAAGCATGCGGCTAGATGAGACATGACTGTTTGTACACTATTATAGTAACAAAGCGTGCGGCTAGATGAGACATGACTGTTTGTACACTATTATAGTAACAAAGCGTGCGGCTAGATGAGACATGACTGTTTGTACACTATTATAGTAACAAAGCGTGCGGCTAGATGAGACATGACTGTTTGTACACTATTATAGTAACAAAGCGTGCGGCTAGATGATACATGACTGTTTGTACACTATTATAGTAACAAAGCGTGCGGCTAGATGAGACATGACTGTTTGTACACTATTATAGTAAAAAAAGGTGCGGCTAGATGAGACATGACTGTTTGTACACTATTATAGTAACAAAGCATGCGGCTAGATGAGACATGACTGTTTGTACACTATTATAGTAACAAAGCGTGCGGCTAGATGATACATGACTGTTTGTACACTATTATAGTAACAAAGCATGCGGCTAGATGAGACATGACTGTTTGTACACTATTATAGTAACAAAGCGTGCGGCTAGATGAGACATGACTGTTTGTACACTATTATAATAACAAAGCGTGCGTCGAGATGAGACATGACTGTTTGTACACTATTATAGTAACAAAGCGTGCGGCTAGATGAGACATGACTGTTTGTACACTATTATAGTAACAAAGCGTGGGGGCAAATGAGACATGACTGTTTGTACACTATTATAGTAACAAAGCGTGCGGCTAGATGAGACATGACTGTTTGTACACTTTTAAAGTAACAAAGCGTGCGGCTAAATGAACATGACTGTTTGTACACTATTATAGTAACAAAGCGTGCGGCTAGATGAGACATGACTGTTTGTACACTATTATAGTAACAAAGCGTGCGTCGAGATGAGACATGACTGTTTGTACACTATTATAGTAACAAAGTGTGCGGCTAGATGAGACATGACTGTTTGTACACTATTATAGTAACAAAGTGTGCGGCTAAATGAGACATGACTGTTTGTACACTATTACAGTATCAAAGTGTGCGGCTAGATGAGACATGACTGTTTGTACACTATTATAGTATCAAAGTGTACGGCTAGATGAGACATGACTGTTTGTACACTATTATAGTAACAAAGTGTGCGGCTAGATGAGACATGACTGTTTGTACACTATTATAATATCAAAGTGTGCGGCTAGATGAGACATGACTGTTTGTACACTATTATAGTAACAAAGTGTGCGGCTAGATGAGACATGACTGTTTGTACACTATTATAGTATCAAAGCGTGCGGCTAGATGAGACATGACTGTTTGTACACTATTACAGTAACAAAGCATGCGGCTAGATGAGACATGACTGTTTGTACACTATTATAGTAACAAAGCGTGCGGCTAGATGAGACATGACTGTTTGTACACTATTATAGTAACAAAGTGTGCGGCTAGATGAGACATGACTGTTTGTACACTATTAAGTAAAAAAACGTGCGGCTAGATGAGACATGACTGTTTGTACACTATTATAGTAACAAAGCGTGCGGCTAGATGAGACATGACTGTTTGTACACTATTATAGTAACAAAGCGTGCGGCTAGATGAGACATGACTGTTTGTACACTATTATAGTAACAAAGCGTGCGGCTAGATGAGACATGACTGTTTGTACACTATTATAGTAACAAAGCGTGCGGCTAGATGAGACATGACTGTTTGTACACTATTATAGTAACAAAGCGTGGGGCAGATGAGACATGACTGTTTGTACACTATTATAGTAACAAAGCGTGCGGCTAGATGAGACATGACTGTTTGTACACTATTATAGTAACAAAGCGTGCGTCGAGATGAGACATGACTGTTTGTACACTATTATAGTAACAAAGCGTGCGGCTAGATGAGACATGACTGTTTGTACACTATTATAGTAACAAAGCGTGCGTGGTAGATGAGACATGACTGTTTGTACACTATTATAGTAACAAAGCGTGCGGCTAGATGAGACATGACTGTTTGTACACTATTATAGTATCAAAGCGTGCGGCTAGATGAGAATGACTGTTTGTACACTATTATAGTAACAAAGCGTGCGTCGAGATGAGACATGACTGTTTGTACACTATTATAGTAACAAAGCGTGGGGCAGATGAGACATGACTGTTTGTACACTATTATAGTAACAAAGGTGGGCTAGATGAGACATGACTGTTTGTACACTATTATAGTAACAAAGCGTGCGGCTAGATGAGAGATGACTGTTTGTACACTATTATAGTAACAAAGCGTGGGCTAGATGAGACATGACTGTTTGTACACTATTATAGTAACAAAGCGTGCGGCTAAATGAGAAACTGTTTGTACACTATTATATTAACAAAGGTCGGCTAGATGAGACATGACTGTTTGTACACTATTAAGTAACAAAGCGTGGGCTAGATGAGAGATGACTGTTTGTACACTATTATAGTAACAAAGTGTGCGGCTAGATGAGACATGACTGTTTGTACACTATTATAGTAACAAAGCGTGCGGCTAGATGAGAATGACTGTTTGTACACTATTATAGTAAAAAAACGTGCGGCTAGATGAGACATGACTGTTTGTACACTATTATAGTAACAAAGCGTGGGCTAGATGAGAATGACTGTTTGTACACTATTATAGTATCAAAGCGTGTGGCTAGATGAGACATGACTGTTTGTACACTATTATAGTATCAAAGCGTGCGGCAAAGATGAGACATGACTGTTTGTACACTATTATAGTAAAAAAACGTGCGGCTAGATGAGAGAGGGCTGTTTGTACACTATTATAGTAACAAAGCGTGCGGCTAGATGAGACATGACTGTTTGTACACTATTATAGTAACAAAGCGTGCGGCTAGATGAGAGATGACTGTTTGTACACTATTATAGTAACAAAGCGTGCGGCTAGATGAGACATGACTGTTTGTACACTATTATAGTAACAAAGCGTGTGGCTAGATGAGACATGACTGTTTGTACACTATTATAGTAACAAAGTGTGCGGCTAGATGAGACATGACTGTTTGTACACTATTATAGTAACAAAGCGTGCGGCTAGATGAGAGATGACTGTTTGTACACTATTATAGTAACAAAGCGTGCGGCTAGATGAGACATGACTGTTTGTACACTATTATAGTAACAAAGCGTGCGGCTAGATGAGAGATGACTGTTTGTACACTATTATAGTATCAAAGCGTGCGGCTAGATGAGACATGACTGTTTGTACACTATTATAGTATCAAAGTGTGCGGCTAGATGAGACATGACTGTTTGTACACTATTATAGTAACAAAACGTGCGGCTAGATGAGAGATGACTGTTTGTACACTATTATAGTAGCAAAGCGTGCGGCTAGATGAGACATGACTGTTTGTACACTATTATAGTAACAAAGCGTGCGGCTAGATGAGACATGACTGTTTGTACACTATTATAGTAACAAAATGTGCTATGTTTGTAGTAAACTGTTTGACCTAACAAACTGTATGCTGTATTGACATCGGTGGTGATTAACACTAAACTGTATCTCAATTTAAGTGACACCACTCACTGGCAAGACGAATGCATTCTGTTCACTAGATTCAACAACAATCACAGTCCACTTCTGGTTGTGCATGAAGTCGAAAAGGAAAGGGAAGATTTGGGGATTAAAACACGAGCAGTAAAAAGGGTTTGGTGACCTTTGGCCCTTCCTTTTGGGTAACGGGAAATAAAAAAAAACAAAAAAAGGAAATTTCCCAATTTCAACATTGCCCCAAACTCGTCACTTTTTTTGGGGGTTTGATGATGAAAAAACTAAACAATTAATTGATAGTTTTAAAATATTTGAGTAACCTTTAAATTTAAATTGTAACTTTTGGTGACAATTAAAAAGAGGTTGAGCTACTATGAATTTGTGACCCGAATAGACACCACTTTGGAAACACTGATAACATCTGCAATTATTTACTCATGAATGGAAAAGTAACCATGAAAGGCGTGAATCTTCTCAACACCCAGCATAGTACAAAGAACTATGTACACATTAACTTAAACCACATCTCCAGCAATGTCTGTTGCTGCATGATCAAAATGAATTACACACTAAAATAAAATACATGCATTTAGCTAGTTTTAAACACATACCTGATCATACTCTAACTTCGCGATATCGATGAATTGCTCCGAGGTGAACCCAATATACCTCTTGCGCTTTGTGATAGGTGCCTCATGAACGTGTGAGATGTAGTTAGCAAAGCCTGCTACTGTGAGAACACCAACTATTATTGCAATACGGTGTTTCGACATAGACAAGCGACTCTTCCAAACCTCCCTCTGTTTTTGTGGTAGCGCGCGCCACCATATTCTAAACTTCCTACAACAAACATTATTATTTGTTATGTATTAATTTTGTATTTGAATAATATTATAAAATTGTGATGTTCAACAGGAGAGATTATTATGTATAAACATCATTTCCTTATAACTTGGATTCACTACCTTGATAACATTTTATCATGGAAGGAGGGTTAAACGAACATGCCCCTGATTTTGTAATATCCCAACCTGCACGTTTATTGGAGATTGCATAAATAGCCCAAACGATGACAACAATAATTTATTTATAAAGTCAAAACCCACCTTATTAATTGAATTAATTTAGTCTTTTTCAATTTGTTTATATTTAAAAGTGTAACATAAACCAGATTTGCAAAGAGTTAAACAGACTGACTAGGGAATTTTAACTGTTATTTTTACCAGCTGGTTGTCGGATCATTCTGATTATAGCATACCTTCCTGTTATGATGGTTATGGCTTTGGCGACTGGCTTCACAAACATCCATAAAACTGGTGGAATCTGTCGACAATGTGTCGTATGGAAACTTCTCGCAGCGTGCAGTGAACTTAAGTCGGCCAGAACATTTGTTGACAGCGGTATCACACTCACACCACGTCTCCATTTCACTGCTCCGAGAAAGTGTGTAACTTGTGATAGTGGAGTGAAACGCCTAAGTGGTCGCAGCAAAGGCAATGCTGGACAAACCAAGTAATGCTGTAAACAGCCAAGTGTTCTTAAACCAGTCATTGTGGCTATTGGCATAACTTAATAAAAGTGTCACAATAACTGTACCATTCACAGCCTACTAATACAAATTTTTAAAAGTTCATGATATCATACATAATTAAAACAATGAATGCCTTAAAACAATGCTTAAAGACTAAAGTAAAGTCATTGGTAGAGCTTGCAGGAAATATATCCGACTCAGACGAATCATGCTCGACTTTGTCCTTGACCTTGTTTGTAATGTTTACAAAAATAAATGTTCATAAGCCACGCCTCCTCGTTGTCTCGGGTAGCTGGCATAACAATGTACGTACTGTAGTCGTTTCATCTGTCACTCACTGAAGTGATAGAGACAACTCAGTGCTCCAAGCATTACTAATGTCATGGTAGGACTGTCACTTGTCAGAGTTGCCACTAGTGCGACATTTAACCCGACTTTGGCGCCTTCAGAACAGTAAAACGAGAGCAGGTGCTTGATTCTAAAGCCGACGCGAGGGTTAAACACTAATTCAATAATTGACAGCCACGTTGGAATGTTTCGAGCTACTTCGATCGCATGAGACATGTTCGTTGAGCTGCAGCTCGTTGCGAACTGCCTCGCTATGTTCACTAGACCATGATTGCATCAGATGTAGCCTTTATCCTTGCGCGCATCGACCTCGTGCATTTCGCTGTCATCCTCACCTTCTAGTTCCGGTAAACAATGTGTATTACGAATTTATTTACCTACGAAGTTTCTTGTTCCCTATTTTATCCGTTAGATGGCGAAATTAGAGCAAAGTGTTCTGACCCAGGCTCCGTGAGGTGGCAGCACGTTTAAGCCCCTCGCTAGAGTTACGCAGGCGAGCGAGAGTCGTTCGTAATCGATAGCCAAATAATAAGCACCCAAAACGTTGACTTGTTTCTCAAAAGGTATGAGTAGATGTCTTCATGAAGTAGAAAGCAGTAATTTTAATAGTAAAAAGTACAACATTACCTATTTTCAAGATCTATTTGAACAGCACTGTTAGCAAGTTGAGCAACGAATGTTGGAACAGTGCTATATAAAATGTCACGTCTACGATTACCTATAATACCTATAGAACAGTGAACTTTGATTTGTCCCCACAAAATAATTTCATGACTAAAAAAAACGTCAAATACAATCCGACATGAAATTTCATTTCCGGGCATACGTTGTTCCTATGGGGTGCACTGAATATACTAGCAGTATTGACTTCAAGGGTGATTTTTAGCGACGCTATCTAGATCAAGTTTTTTTCTCAAATATTCTCCATAGAACAAGAGGTAATATTATATAGATTTTCCCTAGACAACTGTATAATTTGAAGGAATTTTCCCTAGAGCAATGCTATGTTTTGATCGATTGATAATTTAATTTTTACTCGGTGACATGCTTTGCTTTAATTATTTTCGATGGCCTCGTTCACACATCATTTACATCTATCATACATGTGATGATATAATTTATGTACATGGGATCATTTTCATCGCATCTTTCACGGTTACCTATCGCATATGTTTCGGTATATATAAATCGGCAACCACATATCGCTACGGAAGAATTGTCAGTCTTGAAAAGTCAAGACACTAGCGCTTTGCAAACTTATCGGAGATAAACTAAAAGCGGCTACATGCTTATCGTGGACGTAACATATAGTTAGTTATTACGTGGTCTTTACAGCCTATATATAGTTTGCCTTCTCCCAGAATGTAGTGCGGGGTCTAGACAAATGGCATACCCCCCGTGTGGGTAGTACGCAGATTTACGTTGTCTCGGTGTGAACATATATAAAACTAATTAAGTAGCATATTGGTTAAATTATATTAGTAAAAGTATAAGGATTAACTAACTGTACGAGTATTACCGACTCGCCAACCATATGAAGTATACACTTTCACTGACTTACCTTTTACTGCCGTGGTACACTAATTCGAATGTATAATACTGTAAAGGAAGTTAAGAAACTCTGAGACGGGAAGTACGGTCACTTTTACTAGTGCACGTCCGTGAAGGTCAACTCAAGTTCAATCGACATCGTGCGCTAATTAATTTCACTGGGATTTAGTTAAGGCCATTATTTTAACGTTTATAGCACAAGTATGTTGCAGATATATGTAAACCACCCAACGTTATTGCAACAGCAAAGAAATAGGATACCAATTAGTTAGTTAGTTTTATTTCTACATTTCAGTGGCAGATACCAACACTACAGCCTACTTGAACATAAATATGGCATTCCAACATACCAATCAGCATAGATTACATACACTTGTTAAATGCAAATACATCGAGTATTTATCCCTCGCTACTGACATTCATCGGTACACACACATATCACTATATACATCAATTTCCAGTCTGGCTGATATATTTAAATTAGTATGTACACGTCATACTACTACTGTACATTAATGTGAAATTATTTAAAACATCGCATATATCCTACTTGTGCTGAATGTTGATGGAATGTACATGATCAATTTTAAATGATGTTAAACATAGTACAGGATTGTAGCGCCATAAAGAGAAGAATGAGCTACACATCCACTAGCACCTCCAGTAGTAATGCTTAAAACAAGCAAGTTATTATTTATGTATAATTAGTCTAGCGTTGACGGGCATAGTATGACGGAAACGTTCTGTTAATTCGTGCGCTTTAGCGTAATCGTTTGCTTTTATCACAAATACATACTTATGATACATACAACGACATGTACATACATACATATTATACACACACACAGAGAAGTTAGTGTAATCGGTGCTGCTAGGGAAGCACTCTCGCAGTGACGTGCTGTTATTGGCACGGGATGGTACGACCAGGCCGCCTGCTGGCTCACTCGGTCTTCAGTCGCTGGCTCGTCATGCGGTAGATGATACTGTCGCGGCCTGGGTCCATGAACCAGATGCCGTAGCTGACGGCAGCAACGGAGAGCCCCAGCACGACCATGGTCCACAGGATGATGTTGAACATGATCGGGTAATCGTCTGTGTAGGCCGTGTCCACGTTCAGTTCTGTCGCCAGGTCATCCGGCTGCCAGCAATGAAGCACACGTGTAACACAGCGCATCGCGATAGTCGTATTTATCGTCAACATATCAACACGTGTACTGTAATACTCGTCGTAAACGTGCTGCGTGATGCATTTTTTTGACATTTTAATTATCCGTATAACATCAACAGTATCTCCACACGTAACGTATTTATTTGCCAAAGTATTGCAAATATCATAATAGTAAAATACCCATAAAATAGACACTGGTAAATATTTTGAAGATTGTCAGTTGTGCATACTGTACCTTGACAAATAACACAACAATAAGACAAGTGCCATCACATATGTTATGCCTAACAGAACGATGGACATGCTTAGGCTGAAAACAACTGAAATAGCCACAATTACCTTATCCTCTTTGGTGGCTTTCTCTTCAGCCTTCAAGCTCCTGGCTATCCTAGCAGATGGCTGGTCGGAAGTAGGCAGTGTGACAATCTCCACCATAACGTTCCCACCATATAGTTCCTTGAAACTAGCAGTCACCTACACACATGCAATCAGTGTTAAAACTGGACATAATTCGTGCATTTTTACAGCTTACAAGCACAGTCACGTGACAGTGATTTTCAAAAGTAATTATATTTGGCAGCTGTTAAATTTAGTTAACGTTGCAGTATTCCTACCTGTCCTGGACAAATCTTCAGTTGCCTATAATGTACCCATTTTGAAGCTGTCGTTTTGGCAAAAGGTACATATATGTACTGTTTGCATTATACAAAAAGTGCATACTGAAGATACCAGGTAATGCACATATTAGTTTATTATACAGTACATATTGGGATGTAAATATGCCATAAAAAGAAACTGCAATTTTTTTATATTTTCCTACTTAGCTTTTTTATCAAAGGCATACATGTTATAGGGACATATACTTATTATGATATGCATAAATGTATGAATTAATCCCAAACATCAAAATAATAAACCCCTCATGAGAG
This sequence comes from Ridgeia piscesae, assembly GCA_025642075.2. Taxonomy (NCBI): domain Eukaryota; kingdom Metazoa; phylum Annelida; class Polychaeta; order Sabellida; family Siboglinidae; genus Ridgeia; species Ridgeia piscesae. The sequence continues at coordinate 210,968 of JAODUO010000745.1, read as the reverse complement.
ACCACCCCTCTTTTAAGACCGTTCCACGCCGATTTGGGGGCAGTGTTAAATGAGGCGTTCTACTGTATAACTATTCCTTGAAAGAAATTTATAACGTTTTTATCAATATAGTTTTGACATTCCTGTTTTACATCTACCTTAGCAAGGAACTTCTGCAGCAGTTTCACAGCTGTGGCCACTTTGGGAGACTGCTGTCCATATGTCTGTACTAGCATACTCAGGCCTCGCAGTCTGAAGTGGTAGAAGTCTGGCGAGACATCATTCACCAGCTGTCGGTTTGCCTTCAACTACAAAACAATGGCATGCAAGTCTTTGCAACAGCAAGTTTTTATAATTATGAAACATGAAAAATATATAAAATGTATAGACATAAATACAATATAGTACGAATCAAGAAGCTCAAGTTTACTCAGAGTAAGCTGCTCTCAAGTGGTTTACATTTTATCGATGGTCTTTGTCAACATGTATGGTTGTCCTTATTTTGATGAACCAATATGTACAAGCCTATGTAGTTATCTTGCAGCACATGTTAGGCTAACATCATTATTTTATAGACGCTCTTTGATTTCCACTGATAATGAATCATATACCACAGTATATATTTACGTTGTGTAGACATTGACTGATAATAATGCCTATATGATCCAATATAGCTACAGTGCACTTACTGCATCAATAATTTCCTGTATGATGTGCAACTCTCCAAGGAAGAGCAGATCAACATCATTACTTGTGTTCAGTGTTCCAAGGTCCTTCACTGCAAAATCAGTAGCTCCATCAGCAAAGACTCTCTGCACCTCTCGAAAGGTTGCAGGCAGCTTTCCAAACAGATGTGGATGATGTGACCTGATATCGAAAACCTGTCGAAAAAACACCAAAACACCACATGTATTATGTATCATTTATTGCCTGATCTTCTTTACTATATAAGTGTAATATTCATTTAACATTAGATAACATCACTTTTAACAAATTAATGTGTTATGGTGTCAGACACAACAATAACACAGCAACACTTACAGTTTTATCAACGGAGAAGTCGACGATGATGGGCTCAACAGTCGACCTCTGGAGTTGTTCTGTGACAGTCTCCGTGTTCAAGAAGGACTCGTCCTGGAGAATCCAAGCAAGCAAGAATCATGATACCATCAGTGATTAGATAACTGCAATCTTTCACATTCTCCCTAAGAAACAGAAAATATTGCATAACACACCTTTACATGTGTATTAAAATTATGCCACTGATTTATATTTATTAATATGCTTACATCATTAGTGGGATATCTTGCTGTATTCTGAATGGTGAGTGGAGCACCCTGGTAGCCAACCACAGACATCACAACATTCGCCTTTGGCTTCTGGAAGAAACTGCCCTGAGCAAGGCCGTCCCATTTGAGATCCTGCAAGAAGATGTATCATCATTTACACATTGATATTTTTTATATCATATTTGTGCATTTTAACATCAATTTTAGTCAGTTGTCAATGATATTGAACAGAGAAATTACTTGGGATTTTAGTTTCTAAATTAAGTTATGACAATATATCAGAAGACCTATTGTTAGGATTTTTTTTAAAATGACCAATGGTGTACTCTCATTGAATGATTTCACCAAGCAGTAATGGCTAGTCTGTTCTTGGTTTAGTTCTTAGAACATGTAATGTTGATCAGATCCAACATAAATAATTATTTTTATCTGCAATTTTGTCAACAAGGAAGGTGAAAAGCAACATACCTTTGAAAGAGAGAAGCCGTACACTGACTTGATGACATCTGATATCTCGCTGTTAGCTAATTGACTGCTACCTTGCAGGAATGTCATATACGATGGGGCATGGGTGATGATGAATTCACCTCCTGCTGCAGAACACCCAAACACTGAAAACAAATAAGAGGAACATTTTAGCAAGTCCGTCTAGATGCTATTATTATTACAAATTATATATGTATAAGCGTAACCAAATGAATACTTCACAATTGTATTTTTTATTGCAGTAAATATAAAGGATAGGTATCAAGTTCCAGTATGCGTACAACAGCTGTAATTTAGATATTTTGATGATGACCGTTTATAATTCCCACAATAAAAATATTATCATGAACAGTTCTGGTCAAGAACGAAGCGTTGTGAGGGAGATTGTCCTGGGATTTTACACATACCATTATTTAGTCTGAAACTTAGAATATAATCTTAATTTGTTTACAAAATAACTGAATATTCGACACAATAATGGTTCACATTCATTTAACTGTTAGGTATACATTGCATGTTATAACAATTTAACTAGCATCAACTGTCATGTCAGAGAGGGCAGATTATGCAATCAATTAGGTCTGTATTTTACCCATTTTATAATCCGTTCTGAATAAGCTTTCTTACTATACTGATGTAACTGTAACAATATTTGTATTATTGTCACACGTACATATTCTGCAAAACAGTAATACCGAGATTCATGACTGTCAACATTGGAGTGACACATCGCTATCAGAGACATAATCATATGACATGTCTATTCGCTACCGAGGTAGTACCGTCCACTCCCACATTATAAATATTTTGGCCACGAACGTATCGCATAGTGTCCTTCACCAATCAATCAACCTCTAATATCGCCAATACACTAATAACTCCTGGACGCAGACTGCCGTTATTTTGAAGGATAAAGAACGTCATTGGTGACATTGTGTAACGTCTCGGTCATAGTCACAGGGTCACCAGGCAGGGCCCAGGCCGAGATATCGACTGTTCGGAGCAGCTCCAATACTGCCAGTACTATCTCTCGGCAAATAAGAACGGCTGATTCATATTATTTACATGAAATGCACACGCTCTTGTCATAACTGCACAACGAAGCATCCTGTATAACATCGCCTGGACCCACCTGAAGCATACAAGACGATTAAAACAGGAGCCAGCACCGACCACCTCTCCATTGACGTCGCCATTTTGGATAACCAGTGACCCATATCCGTGTACTGTAGTGTAGGGAGACTTTATTTACATAACAGCATTACCGTATATATTTTCAGTAACACGAACATTTTCACAAAATATATTGTAATTTATATCTAAAAATAACGCAGCATATATAATAAACTAGTATATGTATATATTATGAATAAACTTACTACTAACGTACGAGCACTGGTATACGGTAAATAGCGTTGGCATGACTACGTACTGATCGTAGTAAATTCTCCTTACTTATCATCATCGCGTGTGCGCTTCGAGTCATGGCTTCCTCAACGGGGTATGAGTCGCGTTGAGCCACTGTACAATCGTGGACTGCCACGTTCATGATGAGCACAAGAAACATATGGGATGCACTCAGTGATGTAAATACCACCGTACGCGGGAAGAGTACAGATACAGATACAATGTGAGTTTGGGTCGTATGTTCCGCATTTCGTTCGCTTGTTAATCAACCTCGACGCGAGGCATTTTATTGAACACAAGACAAGGCCAAGGGCGGTTTCGGTCCCACAATACGTCGCCAACTGTCGCTATCTGGTTAATTCGAACACATTCACCTGCCAGTTCATGCCAGTGAATGGTGTTGAAGTTTTTAAGTCGGTTTACAGCGATTTGAAGCGCTGCAGAGGACATGTCTGCGTCGACAACTACACTATCGACATTCTAGGTGTAGTCGACATGACTCATGAGTGATAGTTTGGTCGTAGAACTAGAATTTTGCGCCAAAAGTTCGGAACCGTTCTGGTATTTATGATACGTTTCGCGGCTAGTTTCAAATTCGGTTTCTTAGCAGGACACCCAACTGGCTAACATAGCTTCATTGTTACTCGTTTTATATAAACTGGAAATGACAAGTCGGCGCACGTAGTCGTAGAAATATAATTTGATAACATCAGAATCGGCACACATACAAACCCCTATGCTAAGGCTAACGGTTCGTGGTGACCTACATGTCACTTCCTTGTGAGGTGGTAGGTTTTCGTTAGCGTTTGGGGCTCTGGCATGGATGATTATTGTATTTGTGGGCTAATATAATTGGTTGCTAGAGCGGGGTGTGTAATTTGAATGTAGACTATACCTAACAACCAGTATTTGAGATTCAGTTTGACATATCATGTTTTAACGCGTATTGTCACCAAATTATGGTTTATCCGTGCTATTGTGCCAAACATAAGCATAAGAGTCTAACAAGGACGATGGGATGCTAAGTCTAGATATTTTGCATCCTTATTAACCAGTGGCGATTTTTATGGGGGTCACGGCCTCATGGGAATATTTTTTTACGAAGGATGTCTACATAATCGATTACACGACGCAGCATAACTATTACACTTTTGGTGGTATTTGAACCATTACCATGTAATTTACCCTATGAGTATGAGCATTGGGTTTATAAGAGATTTTGTTTTGTTCTTCAGTAATCATAAATACAAATGCAGTTAGATTCTTGTTATGGCACCGGTCAGTGTCACGTGTAGAAATTAATTTTGACTGTACCAAATGTAACACGAAGACGGAGCTTAGACAAATAAAAGTGGATGTTAGAGCGTATTGATACCAGACTAACTTTACATAACTATAGTATTATTTTAGCTATAGTTTCTCGAAATGGTGCAAGAAGGTTTCACATCATAATCACTTAATCCGCATACCACATCTATTAAGGACCTACGACGCAAGGATCTTGGTTAGGTACGCTATTCATAACAAGGGCATAGGGCATGCAAGTGATTCTCGTTTCCGGTTCATTTTGAGCAATACTTAACGAGATCATACGCAACTGGTCCCCACCTCGTTGAAAATAATATCTTACTTAGCTGCGTATTAGTTCCACTTTTATAATCTAGATGAGTTTTTGTTTGGTGAAAACCTATACAATTTACAACGGAAGTTTCTGCTATGACAGTTACGTCCGTATACGAAAGACCTATAGCTAGTTCGCGTCGTTGGGCACCGGATCATGAATGTAAATGGCAATATAGCATAAAAACGATATGTCAGTAGACGTGACTTACGTGTCCTATTAAACTACACTGTACAGAGTGGGACCAGTTAGTGCTCTGCATGGTTACACCTACCGATGGAGTAGGCAGTCGTCATCACCATTACAACATTTTGATGTTAAACGTGTTCAGATATCAGTTTTACTGCCTCAATTTACAATATTTCTCGTCATATCGCCCCGGAAATAATTGACGACTTAGTTTGTTCACGGAGGAAATAGCTAGCTAAATAACTACCTTTGTGTTTGCTATTGGTTGATTAGTGGCCAACGGTTATAGGGCGCGAATAAACACGTAAAGAGACGAGTGGGCCTCGGTATTCGGGAGGAGATTAATTTTAAAAGTTAGCGTAATAATTATAAGATAAAAAGTACGAAGAATTAAGTAGGGTCATTGCGTCTTATTATGGTGATTTCAGCAATTGACCTTCACGCCACTAAACCAAACAGGTATGTGTTTTTGTTAGAAAGCAATTAAAACACGGAGACTACATTTCTGCATCAACACAAAAACAACATCTAGACGGGATGATTCCAGGTTTGATAATATGTAGAGTTAGATACTGAATTAAATAAGTCAGTAATAATTAGGTGTGCTGGTGATTGCACAAAAACTAAATGTACGTTGCACACTCGAGTTGCCGACGAATTGTGGTGGATACTGGGTAAGTTCGAATGCTTTTCGAAAAAAATTGAGTTTGAAATACAAATGAGGAGGCTCCTTCAATTGAAGATGGAAGCACATTGGCGGGGGAACATCATTGCCGTGAGATGCGGTTGCTAGGGTGACGATTGATTTGTGTGAAGTCAACTGGCAATAAGTAATTAGCGCCATATTCTATTCTAGGTCTTCACGAACACGTCATCGATGTGTCATATTATGTGCTTAAGAAAACTGTCTACCACAATCCATATACGATGTAATGTTCATTCTGGTGTTAGAATTGTAAACGATTTAATGACCATGTAACTGTACAGTGGTGACACGGACATGTTTTTAAATTACGTAGTAAGTATGTCAGCGATATTTAGATGTTTTCTTATGTGCATGTGTGAATACGAGTTGCTTGTCACAAACGCAGCTCCTTCCAAAACATCACTGTAATGTGTGGACCAATAATTATGTTTCAGAAGTAAATCGTCGAGTGTGACTACAGATGCCGGGGAACGTATTGTCGAAGATGTGGGTGCAGAGAAACGTCACAAGCAGGTACAAGTATGGTGACATCAGTAGGGCCAAACGTATACAGGTGTTATGATTATGTGCATTTAGACAACTTGTCAGATATAAGTGCTTATCGAAACCACAACGTACAGCAATGTAAAACGCAAATCCCGTAAAAGACACATACGGCCTAACATCGTGTTTATTATCTGCACTACGTAAATCGCTATGTGTCTATGATAGTGTGATAAACTCAATATTAAATCGGACATTTAAGATAAGAAACGTATAACACAAGATATTTATGAACTGATTTTCCTAGTATTCATCAGTCGGAACCTACAACTGTCATCCATCGTTAGAATATTATGCTAGTGTCCAGTCCTCAATTAGTCTCGCTTAGTCCCCAATAAGCTCCAGTCGCGCGGATGTATCGCGACCCACTTACAGGCCCTATATAACGTCGAAAAGGTCACATCGCGTCAGACGAACTCTGCGGGATAATGTGACTACTTAGTTAATTGGGTGTAATTATTTATCCTTAGACAGCAGGTGTTATGTAAAAAGTGTGTCTGACGTTAAACTACAATTCCACCTGTATCTAAACATTACCGTCGCCAGACAGTTATACCCACCAGCGCCTTCTATGGTACATATGATTACCCTTATTCTGCAGATATCGCAAATTGATGCGGCTTTATCCCTCTCTTGGACTTTCCGACATGTTTACATCGTTGCCCGGGTATTAGTTTCTTATGCACAACATTATCGCTTATGCACGTTCGTCGATTGTTTCACCAACTTAGTCGTGTAAACATTGGTAAATCTCCAATTGAATAGAAGAAGTTGTGGTACGATCAATTTGCATTTTGACCATGTGTCAATGTTGCAGCTATATATGAAATCATTACCTGAATGAATCGACCATTAGCCACACATAAATGTGCAGGCCAGGGACACCAAGTAAGTTATGGTCATTGTGTTCAACCGTACGACGGTTTACTTACTTGTGGTGATGCGCTGTGGCATGACAAAAGGAACATAGTGCTCTAAATCGAAGAATCCAGGTTCGAATCTCTTGCTACGTTTCGAACATTGTGCAATTTTGTTGTCTCCGATTTGCCCTGGCTCACTCAGCTACATGAATGTGTACGGCAGGCTCTGTGAACAAATCATATTTGCGCATTAATTGCACAGTGGCTGAATGTTTTATGGATAAGACACGATGATGTTACAAAGAACAGTTCTGCTAGTGATAATGCGCTACATAAGAACGTATCTCTTTTTAAGAAGAGGGTAAGTAAGTTAGTGATATAGTGTTGAATAGAAGGATGCTTTACATATAGCAGAAACACATAATCCTCAACAATCCCCATCGCGTTTTCTCAGCGCATAGCACATACGCGCCCAGCGTCCGTCTCGTTTCCTGTACGCACAGCAGAAACCGTCAAACATATCGCGTTAAAATGTGTAAGTATATTGTTTTTACGCAACCTTTGACACTAACTATCGACTCGATAGGTGCGTGATTTAAAATTTGCATACACATAAACCTGTCATTGCCGGAAGTTGTTGGGCGATCGACGCTGTCTTGCGCAGACCCGACTGTGTAGCGCCTAGGGGCCTCACACACACGCGACCATTCGCTCCACACTTTCGCAACATTCATCAAAATCAACGATTGATTTACGATATCGTTATGCGGTGTTATTCATACATAAAGTTTCCTTATAGAAGGAAAGCAATGAGTTATCTTCAAAATGACGGCAACTACAAAAAAGTCAATTTTGGAATCACGTGAAAGAGAAGAAAGACGGCACGGTAATCTGATCATAAACAGCGTCTTATAGAAATTATCTTCGAACACTGTTAGACTTCATATTAGGGTAATTGAAAAAACAACCCAGTTTTGGAACAACGTGAAAGGGACGAAAGACGGAATGGTGATCCGATCACAAAGCAGCTTCTGATACGATACATCACTTGGATAACTTTTCATCACGACAAAAGTGTTGCAATCAAACCTTTTATCAACAAATTAGATGTTAATATATAAATGTTTGATTTCTTATCTTGCATGTAACGGCGTGATGATGTATCATTGCCCCATAGACCCGTACTCACGGTCAAGTTTTCCTTAGTTACACATACTAAGTACTACGTGACTATTTTCGATAAGTAAGTAAATTTACGTACTCATCATTTTGTAAGCAATACAATTCGATTCTTTTTAAGGATTTATAACATACTACTTTGGAAATTAATCTACAAATCTGGACAACTATGTAAAAATGCGTTAAATGCGTCTTTCCAGGTTGGCGCAAACATTTCTATACGAATGTTTTATATCCAAATGTCAATACTTTCACATGCATACATGTAAGCATACATTTTATTTCATCCAAGTTCAATGGCGCTAGTAGTTTGCATCTGGTATAATGTCCACTTTTGTCCCAGTGTTCGCTTTGTAGCGGTCTGCGCTACATTTATCACTGGTGAATTGACTTGCACAACGAGTGTAATAAATAGTCTAGATCCGCCTATGCCCATTTCGACGACTATTGCTATTGCAATATACGTACTGTCTACTGCTATCTGACAATGATATAAGCGGTTTTGTAGGGGTTTAATACGCATATCTGAAGCTCCAGTCGGCTTTCAGAAGGGCACTGCTGCAGTTGTAATTGTTTTGCGTCTAACACTTGTGATCTATTCATGCGACTGTCTGAAGAAGATAAGCGCCATTCACGGATGCGAACTGGATGTTTGTTCCATGGAACAAAAGACTAAGAGTTTATATCCGGGACGGATAATTGTGGCTATGTCAAAGTGATATACACCCTACGAATGACGGAGAGTTTGCATTTACGAAGTCGGCTGCTTATTGCGTGGAAAGACAGTCGGGGACTAGAATAGGGAGCCACGCATGAAATATGTACTATGAGGCTATCTGATGGACATTGATCTAGATATCCAAGAGGTGTTCATAAACTATACAGGTCAGTACAATCAGGTATAAGATACTTCCCATTCAGCGAGTCGTTAGTCGACCGTTCGTTGTTGCGACCGTTAATGTAAAGTATGCCGGCGGAATTTATATGCTAAGGTACAGTGCTGTTTAGACGATTGGACAAAATACTGCCTGACATTACAGGGCCTTTATATATGTAAATGTATCATGTGGGATATCAAAAGCTTTTTGATATCATTTTTGAAGGGAACTTGTGGTCGGCCAACTGATATCACTCCTGCATACTTGTCCTGATCTATGTATTCAACGATGGCGTTGTCTCCTGTCGAGTGTCCGGATGTCTATTTTGGCAAGACTGTCATCGTACCATCGAGTGACCGCACCGTGTTTTGTTTATCAAGTGTCACTGCTGTCACCTGCGACTGTATAGGCATACGGTTGATCCGGAACAATTTTTTTTTTATATAATGCATAATCTGATTCGTGATGTCAATTTACTCGCAACTCGTGTTGCAGTTATTATGTTGCCCTCACGGACCACTTCACGGCAGGTGACGGTGTCGTCGTTTGCACAACGACAGGAGCATCTTCGGTGGCGTACACGTTACATGTAATTACCGATAAGTTGCAGTTGGTTACGTTTAATGGAGTGTGGTGTGTGCGAATTCTGGTAAGTGGCAACGCCTGTATCTTGCTTCAAGAAGAACAACAACAAGGAGACATTGACTGTAGGTCGTCGAGCTGTCTGCTCGAGTTTATTATGGCGCAGGCGTTTGCGATCGTAAGTTGCCATCTTCTCTTAACTTCGGCTATCACCAGCTTTAGGAATCCACATCCCGCCGATTTCTCATCCTACTTGTTCCGGACTTCCGCACCTCTACCGTGTCGGTGAGTTTGAAGTGTACCGTGATTAATGAACGGAGGCAGTAAGGTGTGTGCGGTGATAAGTTCGACATATCAACACCACGAACCTTGATATATTGCAAGATTTCGACTGAATTGGTATGTGACCCCCCCCTCCTGACCACCAATCCTCAATACTGTTTTGCTGTCTTTCGTTTCCTAGTGTAGGCAGACATGGTGTAGCCATTGCTGAAATCACCAGCATTGCTTTAGCCGGAAACGGACCCTTGAACTAGGTGGAAGATCATTGGTCATCATGTCGGACAACCGTTTTTGCTTCAAGATGATCAGAGATGGGACATGGTCCTCGCCTGCAGGTGTACTCATCAGACAGTTATTAGCTGCTCTTTTGCCACTTGTGACCTGGTTGGAAGTCTTATCTAGTTTTTGACTTAACAATTTGTCACACCCTACACGGATAAGACAGACTTGTTGCGTCAGCATTGTACCTTTTGCAGTACATTGGCCCCGGTGCTACACTGATCGTACACCTGGTCGTGTAATCCTGTGAATTCTTCAGCGGTTAACTACGTGACTCTTGCATTTAAGAGTGACTGAGATGTCCGAATTGTCACATTGTGGTGCGGTTTGCAAAATCACCGCCACCAGTACGAACCAGCCAGTTTGGTTTGGCTACAGAAGAGTCTTGGTTTTGTTTACAGCTGCAACGTGATATGTCAGTCCTCGGATGTCTGTCGAAGTCACGAGGAATCCCCTTCTTTCAGATACGAGTTACCCCGTTCACGTTCAGTTTCTTTTTGAAACACTGACCCATATAGTTGATGTACTGTTGACATGGCACATGAATGACTCCAGCCACTAATAGCAGTTCCACCATTTACCTCACTAGCGATTTGGTCTTGCTCTGATTTTGTTTTGTGAAACTGCAACATTTGTTAATTCTTAAAAAAATAAAACAACTGTCTATATACTATAAAAAGCACGTTTGAGTAGAAATTGATGGGGAATTTAAACATTTGTGTGGTCAGATATGCCTTCCATTTTGGCCACCAAGTTCACATTCTTCATCACTCAGTTTTATCTAACTGATGAAGATGAGCTTTTCTGTATATATTGATAAATCTTACTAAGTGGGTCATGAGGATGCGAAACATTGAAGTCGTAAAAAATATGTCTGATGAGTAATCTTTCCTGTTACTAAATCTATGTCCTGGGTATGTTTATTTGGTTGGTGCTAAGTTCACCCCGACCCCCAGAGGAATGATTCACGTTAATTATGTCGTCAACTTGTCACTGGTATAGACAGCGATCTCCTTTTTTCGGGAACAGTACAAATAATTAAGCATTAAAATTATTATTTACAAGCTAATGTATGTATATCACACAAATCAGTTTCACCTTCGTATCCACTTATGATATTATTGCACACAATTGGGCACGGTGGCTGGTGCACACGTGTTCTGTATATTGGCATAGTAAATCGCATGTTATAGAAACTTGGATATTGCTCACAGCCTTTGTATTAAATGTTTAATGGCACGAAAACTCTCCACAAAGATTTGCAAACACCGTCTTGTAGTAATTTATGCATAAAAACATCGAACCAGTCACGGAAACAGTTGCCATCTGTAGAGGCTTTCGTCTAACGTTACACAGTCGACATGTAACGTAAGACAAAAGCTTAAAAGGTTAAAAGAAAAATCTTGATTTTAGATATGAAAAATGAAAACTTGATTTGTAAAAATATTAATACTATAATTAGAACTGTTCAGTGGTCTATATAGTGTCTATACAGTGTCTATACAGTGTCTATCGTGTTTATTCTCCACTGAATGTCGACTCGTCTTGTCTAAGCACCAGGCTATGTCGCTGTAATGGTCTTACTTTCATTTCTGCTCCAACTGAACAGTCGTTTACTTTGGCTGACATAGTGCTTTTGAGCAAATGGTGAAGCAAAGGTACGACTGTAGGCAATGTTACAGAACTGTCCTGCAAAGCGTCACTGTGATGTCTCGGTGGTTTCATACATGTAACAGATGTCCTTGGCATGTGGTCCCGATGCGTTCTTTTTCCTTCCGCGACCCGTCGTTCGTGGACTGTTTACCCTGCCTTCGTCGTCGGCTGTTTACCTTCCTTACCACCTTGTTGTCGCATGGTCTGCTATCTTCGGATTCGGCCTGGAAAGCCGCCAGTTCGTCTGCGTACACGGGAGATGTAAAGTGTGTGTGACCTGTCTGTCTCTGGGTCGATGGTCCAAGTACATTTGGCAAATCTACTATGAATAGAACGAAGGAGTAACTTACCAGCTGTAGATCATGGCCACAGGCAAGGTCAACGACACCAACTGTACGCCCATACTGTCCCTTTCCAATCTGAAACTGAGAGGATCAACGGGACTCGTGCATACATTCTAGGTCAGATGTACTCCACACATCCACAGTAACGGTCGAGTGCACTGGCAATGGTTTGATTCGACACTTTACATTACGACTAACCACAGACTTCGAAAACCAGACAATCGGATAAAACCTTAAACTTAATCGAGATGTCGGGGGTACTTTCTGCATCTGAGAAGGTGCAGAAAGCACCGTATCTTATGACAACCTGACTGAAGACACTCAAGAACTTGCTGACGGTAAACTCAGCAATGCCATGTCACTATGTGTGCATCACAGTCGTTATTAGGTAATTGCAGTTACAAAGCAGATAGTAGCGTTGTGCATGTGCTGCCAGTAGGAATTGTTGTTCTGAATGTCAAGTTAATGCAGCGACCTGTTAGATGCCGTCAGATGTTTGCGGCAGTGCAAGGTTAACAAAAATGACGAATTACATTTTATGGTAGTTGCTACGAAAACACTGCAGCAGAGCGTTATAGCAAAAAAAGGTTCAATTACACTGTGTTCAGTTAGCGTCATTTTGGTATGCTGTGGGCACTTGTATGGTTGTGCTCTAAAGTAAGAACGGGACATGGGTACTTCCGTTCAGTTCGGATTGCGGTAGAACATTCATATGTAAATGAGTGTGCACGGCAGTGCAGACAGTGGATAATTTATGCGAACTGTTTTCCTACACGCGTTGTGGTTGACTGGTTCGTATGGAAGTACAATTTGTGTTCGATTTAGTCTGGCAGTGTTGAAGTCTTAAAAGAACATACACCAAACCTTTGGTCCACATTCGTTAACCCATGGCCCAGTCGTTCAGTATGTACTTACGAATGCCCATTAAGACCACCCTACACTGACAAAGTTATAACCAACGCAATTGAATTGCATCGCTAGGGAATATCTTGCAATTACATTCCACTGTTAGCGAGAGACATGCGTTACGCTGTCATCGGGCATGTATACGCAGATTTCTATAAATGTGCCTTGGTAAAGAGTCGCTATATCAACGATAGAAGAACACAACAGGTTATATTGTGACCATCTACACCCACCTTGGATGTCAGGATATGTATTCCTTCACATCGTTTCCTTGCGGTGAGTTCTGGGGACCCTGTCTCAGCGACCATCTGCTGCCCGGTATAAAGCTGTCATGAGCCCTACGTAGGAGGATATTTGGCACTTGGTTCAGGCGTTCAGTTTGGCCAAGCAGGCCAGCCCCGTGTAGTTCTTCTGTTTATCTGTTTGTCTCTCATCTATTTATGTCTGACCCCACCTAAATGTTTCAATGTGCTTTTTCTGTTGTCTTCGTATCCGCTGTGGTAACTAGCGTCATGTTAAAATTACTCCTAACCCGGGCGTGCAACCAATACGAAACAGTCCAGTGCGTGTCTAGGTCAAACGTTAAACAGACACTGCCCGCCGGGTGGCATCACTTTACACTAAATCCTGCTAGATGCTGGCTCGGGATACAACATACTTGATATTTCGAGCAGTAGACGCGCCGAGCCGTACATCAATGGGCTTCATGTCTTTGAAGAACACATGTACGCTTTAAAATAGCATACGATGTTACAGTAAATACAAATATACACCCTCGCTAGGACGTGGCCCACCTTTTTGAAGATATTGTGAGTGCATCAGTTGAAATGTGTGCTTAGAACCTGTCTCGGAGTACTTCAGTTTGATATTATTCCGACTGCCAGTGGCAACATTTCCAGGATATAGTTTTCTTTAGCACGAGGACGCGTAAGTTATTTTACTGGTTTCACAACAAGCTTGGAAATATTGATCTTACTATCCGTAGCCAATCTACCCCTAGCCCCGGTTACCCAGGCTCCGTGAGGTGGCAGCACTTTTAAGCCCCTCAACTCTGCCTGGGGAAACTCATGCTCTGCATTTGTTAGCCGCCAGGGCGACCTTACCCCAGATTATGATAGAGACGCTGATTGGCTCTCAAGCCAACTATGAAATAAAAATTAAAATAACGATATACTTCTACAAGATAATGATATCCTATGAAAAGTATTCAACATTGAACTTATATTAACATAAAAATAAACAAAAATTAAAATTTACAGTTGTTTATAAAATAAGAATTATATTAACACACACAAAAATAGAAATACAAATTTGCAGTTGTTTATAAAAATAGAAATTACGGCAGAATTAACCAGTGTCCGTTAGGTGGCAGCATTGTATAGATCACGCGGATATATATATTCAAAAGCCGGGAGACTCACCAGACTGTCTTCTCGGCGTAGTTCCGCAGCCGACCGACTGCGGTTAAGCGAGACTAATCTATTGCTAAAATATCGACGTTCTGCTAGTCTCAGTGGAAATCACGATTGGTTTTTTGAAAGTAAGGTGGAAAGGATTCCAATGATAACGATCGATTGTTTAAATCCCAATGGAGTCTCGCCTCTCATGATGTTGTTCTCAGTGAAGGCAGTGATGTATCTGGTCATTTAATCACAATTATGCGTCAGACATCTGAGATAATAAGCTGCAATTGGCGAGTGGTTCCTTGCTGATTTGTTATATAAACTACAGCATTTAACATTCTGAAATGAGGAGGTCTTGATATGGAGGCCGCATGTAATCATTGCGAAATTATATGTCCCCCAAATCATCAACTATTCCTTTGACTTTCTATCTTTATCTTATTTACATGTTGATACTATAAAAGCTGTATGTGATTCGTATACTTTCTAAAATATAATCAGTTTTTTATATTGCTATATCTGCAAACATGTTTTAAACGTCATGTTCATCTGGAATACAACTTTGTTTTATTTCAACTACGTTACATGTGAACCAAAACAAGACCTTTTGTTTAAACGACCGACTTAAGCCAAGAAGCAGACGATTAAGTATAGGTGTTCTGTTGAACTAACTTGACTGCCGTGAACAAGATTGCGTGCGTCCCTGCCAATAGTAAATACAGTTTTCCGCTGGTGTTGGAATTGTAAAAATTGAATTAGCGAAAATCGACGCCAAGTACAAGTATAAACCAAACTACGTGCGTTGTTGCACGTGCATGCGTCAGCGGCGCGTCTATGGTCGGGTGAATATCGAAGTATAGCGCAGTGGCGTAGTCAGGATTGTGTATTGGAGACGTAGAAAGAGTTGGGGAGACTGGATAAAGAGCAGCAGACAGGAGGAATGCCGATAGAGAACGCAATGAGAGAAAAGTAAGAGGAAGAAAAAGACAATAGAAACATAAATTATGGTCAACTCACCTCTGACGATAGGATCCATGAAAAGAATAACA
This sequence comes from Ridgeia piscesae, assembly GCA_025642075.2. Lineage (NCBI taxonomy): Eukaryota > Metazoa > Annelida > Polychaeta > Sabellida > Siboglinidae > Ridgeia > Ridgeia piscesae. The sequence continues at coordinate 195,333 of JAODUO010000745.1, read as the reverse complement.
AAATGCAATCTGACTGTAGTTTAGTCACTCTAGTGACCAGGCAACGATTATTCTGTATCCTTAATAGCCATTAGCCATCACATCACGCACATTGAGAATGATGAAATTTTCGTGGCCCTGTCACCTGCAGCCAGCGACAGAAATGGAGAATTCCTAACTTAATCATATTTGTATGATGACAATGTTTTGCGAAAGGGTAGAAAAATCTTACACCGGCATCGTTATATCCTCTGTACTTTGTGATTTTATTTGTCTTCCGTTCCCCATAATCCAAATTTTCCTGGATTGGGGGCAGGGCCCCCTGGCTCCCCTCAGCCTACGCCACTGATGTAGCGTTAATTTTCTGAATGATCACCTGTTGTCGCTCAATGTCAAATTCCCGCGTTCCCGAAGTACTATTTGCTCACGCTTGAACTGGTTGAAGTGTAACGTGTTGAAGACTGGGTCATTGGCTACGGTCAGTTGTGGCGGTTACTGACGGCAACTACGTACACATGGTCTATGTACGCATATTGACCTTTCTGGAAGATGGTAACACCGCAGACAAGTGTCACATCGAGTTAAAAATATTGGGGTTATTCGGTTTACACACTTACAGACAGTATGCAAGTATTATTTAGTGTCTGCAGTCAACGCCTCCGATCTACACGTCGAGACTCCGCACTCATTTCGTAATCACCAAAGAAACCTTTGGGGAATGAATATCAGAATCATCGGCTAATCTGCCGCAGACAGAGGCTACGTGAGATCGTAAGATTTATACCGTCGTCTGTTTCTCGTGCACGATAACTGTTTCTTTGCGATTCCGTGAAGGTACAGGCGTGATGTAAGATCACGTATTTCTATCAAATGTGGGCAAATCTAGCAGGATGACGAAAATCAAGTGTTTTCTTTTTACTTCGTTTCCGTTATGTAAATTCAATCGGTAAATAATAATTCCCGCTGCGGACAGGAAATTAAAAGAAGGCACATGCAGTTAGTTGTCGACAAGCACACGGGCGCATATATGATGTGTACGGACGTATGTGTATGCACACATGCATGACTTTTAATTGAATGGTTTTCCATGTATTACTGCAACAGTTTTTATTAATTTAGTGGAGTTCGATTAGTTACCGTATTGGGTCGTATTCAATGACGCAATTCCAATATTTCGGACCATACAATGTATAGGTAACAGTTGTTGAGGCGCATGCGACTTGAAAATGGGTTATTCACGACTAAGTGCATCGCTGCCAAGACGACCGACCGACCCGTCGTTTGTCGTGAGTTGAGTCACGGTTGTGTTGAAATACAAGCGGTATACCACACGGACTAGAAGATCGTTTTGACTGCTAAGGTCCTATGTACCAAGTTTTAACGACGGGTATCAGTGTGGCTGTATTTCCTAGACACAGGATTATAGACGGTCATGTTGTTTCACATACGTGACGAGTTTCCTTGAAGGTATCGTCTGCGCTTTACATACTGAAGAGAAAACAAGGAAAGCCGTGTCACGTGCAATTAAGTCTCTCCACGCGGGACGAATACAGAGTGGATATCGTGCGCGACGTAATCATGTGATGCTATTTATGGTGGCATGTTGACACGTCACCCGTTGTTGACGGGTCACACATTTGGTCGATAGTTGTTGAGTGCGTTGGCGTCACAACGCGTCTAACCCGTGTTCCGTTGAGGTGCCTGTACCGGTCAATGGTTGGATGTGGCTATACCGAAGAGAGTCGTGGGATGGTGGGTATATGTATATATATATATATATATATATATATATATATATATATATATATATATATCGTACTTCTTAATCAATACTTCCATTAATATGTGTATGTGCGTGCGTACGTACATGTGTATGTTTACATACGTATGCAAATCTATACACATATATTATATCTATATATATATACAACACGCACACGCACACGCACACGCACGCGCACGCATGCACACACACACACACACACACTTGCATGCAGGCTTATAATAATAATAATATATATATATATATATATATATATATATATATATATATATATATACCACCCGCCAATGTATAAGTGCCTCGTTTATAACGCGGTTCCATTTCGTGGACCCCAACTACCGCGTTATAGCGAGGCACGACTGTGTGTGTGTAATTATATATATATATATATATATATATATATATATATATATATATATATATATACATGTGTAAATACACACGCGCACGCACTCCCACACACGCACGCATGTTGCGTGCGTGGCCTATAACATACATGCAGTTCTTACACAAACACAATATCGACAGGTGTCGCCTGAAACGAACCCGTCTGTCGGAGTGATTTTGTGCGACGCAGCGAATTATCAATAACGTTGGCTGAGGTGGCGCCTGCGCACTCGGCTCCAAACGGGCACACTTCTACCTGTGAGTGTTCAATGAGACGTCTTTGGGAATAACTCGGTTGCGAACATTCGGCCGTATTTTGTACTGGCCGCTGACGCGTTGAGGCTCGCCTATAGTATAGCGCGAGCCCAGACCTGGCATTCTGCGCAGTAAGCAGTAAGCCGACCGCCGGGCGCTGTGTAGACGCTGTATAGACGCGACGCCTACGGACTAGTTACGCGGCTTGCTTTGCTTTGGTAACCGGCGCGCGCTGTTTACGACCTATTGCGCCGTCGCTCCCTTGCCGTGGTCAGTGTTGTCCGGGGTTTAGCATGACGACGTCGTTGCCACGTGGATGAGCGTGATGGCAAATGCTGCGGGAGTATGCGAGTGGATACTCCACGACGGCGGTATTGGCCAGCCCAGATATCAGGTACACAGCTGTGTGTTAGGTTAGGTTAGGTCGATAGATGCTATCTGGGTATGTTTGTGCTGACGGACGGGGGTGGCGCGATGGCAGTGTCGGCCGACTGTGTGTGCATCCGTCCGCGTTCCCTAGCGCAGTCGAAGCCGATTATGATTATATTTTGTTCTATGTCGTATGTTGCATGCAGGATTCCGGTCTTCGCTCGGGGCACCGATACATCGCATTGCTATTATGTATGGTGACGACGCGATAATGTTTCCACGTCGACGGCGATTGTGGTCGGCTCGCACACAAAATGTCGCATGTCTGTTAGACACTTCACTAGTGTCGCAATGTAGGTCACTCGTCCGTTCGTCGAGGCTGAACACAAGTCATGCACTGTGTGTGCTGTGAGCAATTTAAATACAGCACGCAGCAGTTGACGTGTTTGCGTACATACGAGGTGGTGGTGTGTTTACTCGTTGTGTACACCATCGATTGCACGAGTCTAAAGTCGGTATTCCTAATCGGAAACGTCGTCGATCAATAATACAACGAAACGTGACTCATGATACGACGAAATACACCGTAACGCTGAAAATAGATGAAAACGGATTGCTATGCGCGAAGAATGTATGCAAATAATTCACAAAACCTACGTCGTGTCAGTGCTCTGTACATGCATGCACGCACGCGCACGCACGCACACACACGCACACACACACCACGCACGCACGCGCGCGCATACACACACACACACACACACACCCCGCACACACACCACAACACACACACACACACACACACACACACACACACACACACACACACACACACACACACACACACACACACACACAAACACTTGTTCATGTAAATCAGTAAATCCGTTCCGGAGTAATCCTACGCCAGACCGCTTCATCGTGCGCAATGGCGTCATGTTTCGTGGGACATTTTGCCAGTTACATGAAACATGATTCGTAGTATGTCTTATGACTTGGTGACTCGTGAACCCGTAAGCATCCATTGTCTCAAACGTCGCTGTTGGTCGCCGAAATTCAAGACAATATCAGCGAAGTTGTCAGTAGTGTTTCAGTTGTGTTTCTTCCGTTTTGTAGATTCTAAAGATACCGACGCGGGAGTCGACATCATGGAGTCCGGGACAGAAAGCGGAAGAAGGTTCGACCGCTGCAACCGACACCAGGTGCGGTCAGACGAACTGTGGTCAGACATACATGGTCCATTTAAGTTGCATCAAACTCAGAACTGTTTATTACACAGCTAGAACCGATAACTCACATCAATAACAAACAAATGACAGACACAGTCAGCTAAACTAACTTTGCACTGAGTAACATGAAATACAACATTACAAGTTAAAGTACGGGAATTCATCCTCGAAGGCTAGGGCAGTTTGTCAGGCAAACCTAGCCATATGGCCCCTCGCGAAGTGGAATTTAGCTGAGTCAAACTAGCAATTGACATCGCTAGTCACGATTGCGTCAGCCGTGAGAAGTACCCGCCCCAATTTGAAGGCGGATAAACTACTCCAGGGAATCCCAATGCAACGACCTGTTCGCATCCTAAATATAACATAACCTAAACATGGCATGTAACACGAGCCACGGTTGGCTGGAACAAACGAGTTTTTTATATGATCACATGACCGATCACTGACCCAGTGCGCTTGCAAAGCGAACATCCTGGGTACTGCTGGCTGGACTGACCTAAACAGCAACAGCGACACCTGGTGCGCGAAGATGCGGGAAATATAAAAACCGAAAGTAGTCGCTGTCATACGGAGTTTCCTCTAGATATGTAATTAATGTAACGCAACACTTAAACAATTACATTAAATGTGCGGATTTCCTAAAATCATATGACATTTTGGCATTTTTGTTAATTGACAGTTATGTTTAGTATTTTTATCGAAATGTTCATGAAATTAGCGTACTGCTTTCACATGCTGTTATTTCTCCCTTGGCGCCGATAGAAATCATAAAGCGTTGAGCCAGACAATATGTTTGTTCGACTCCCTGTCGTAGACTGAAACGCACTGCATAGAGCTGTTCTGTTTCTTACACACAAAAAGGATGTTTTCCAAACGATTTTCACACGCGTATGTCTCGGGGGGTAATTTTGTGATTGGCTTAAGTAGTGTTTGAATTTGCGTTTTAACGTCAATTGATGTGCAATGAATTCTGCGCTGCCACAAGGCTTGTTGCGCCGTGACCCTTTGACCATTCAACGTAGTAGGTCATCGTAAGATGTGGCAGTGATTGAGTGACACGCTGGCAGAGCATACAGAAGGTCACCAATGTTCAATCACAAAATCTCGGTTGTGCATCTCGACAACATACGTTTACCACCAAGGGCATTTGTGAAAATGTGGCGCGCGGGACTATAACTTCGGGGTCGTGGTGCATCAGTCGGTCGGAGTCTGTTATAAGCTCTGTTGTTATTGGCCTGTTTTACTGCTGCGCTGTGTTTGTTTGTGACCGACATTGGTGTTGACCAATTTTAAGTGATGCCATGTGATTGGTGGGAGTCTGTTGTAAGCTA
>JAODUO010000745.1:132500-187500 GCA_025642075.2 Ridgeia piscesae | reverse complement strand
GCCGCGCAAGAGAAAGCCATCCAGAATCCACTTCACCTACGAAGACAGCGACCCAACCGCCCAGTTCCAGCGGACCGACTGCCCCATGGTGGCCGTCACACCGTGTCGACCCGCCGAAATGTCGCCCGAGAGGATGCACCCAGAAATCCTTTGCCGACTTCGAACTGACCTGAAGCCGGCAGGACCGATTCCATTGCTTCCCGTTGAGCCGGCTGTCATCCCACTGGCTGTTGAGGATCAGCCACTTGACCTGTCGAAAACCGTCTGGCCCCCGATGCTGCCGCTCGATTTATCGACGAAGGGAACATCGCGAGTGTCTAGACCGGACATGGCCGTCTCAGCGGCGGCGTTTACCAACTCCCAGCCGAGGCCGCCAGCACTCGGCTCTCGGCCGCTGCCGCAGAAGGTGTCGCCGGTGAGGCCCGTGCAGCGACAGCCGGTGGCACAGCCGGCGCCGTCAGACATAGTGGCGGCCGCTACCAAGGCCGGGTTTCGCGACGGGATCATGTTGCACAGCGTCTGGTCGCAGAAAGTTCGTAGTGCCTTCGGTAAGTTGCAACTTAGCAAAGGTTTGGGCCGACAGGACATGCCGACGCCGTTGCGTCGCGGCAGCTCGCAGTCCCCCGCGGTACCGCGGTGTCGTAAGCCAACGGAGACGGCAAACGTGGTGCTCTCCGTGGCCGCGTGTCCAGTCGTCGACGCAGAGATGTTGGGATCGCAGCGTATCAGCAGACTAATGGGTCGACTGGCACACAGGCTCGGCCGTACGGTGCCCGCGGCGAGCAAGCGGCGTTCTTCGTGGGGCAAAGCCCAGACTCCGGCTGGCGCACAACGCAGCACGGAATCGGAGGGCACGTTTCAAGGTCGATACACTGCGGCCCGTAGACGGATACGCGGTCTGAGACCACCTTTGGCCGAAGTGAGACCACTCAGTGCTTGTCCACGTCCTTACGCGCCTGACGGTCAAGAGCGTGCGTCAAACAGCGTTGGTGTAGCAGTTGTGGAGCCGTCAAAGCACAGTCCGGCTTTGGCTGTTGCGGATTTCGGCACCAGTAAACAGATAGGGCAAGGACAGCTTAGTGCTCAGTTAGGTGGAAGGTTGGGTGCAAGGACTTATAACGTGTCACGTGTCGTCACGCGGACATCGACACACGCGACGCCTACGCTCAGTCACGACGTCATCACGATCATCGACACCAGCCCAGTGCTTGCGACGACGAAATCGTCTTCCGGTCGCGGTGTTCTTGCAGCGTTGAAACCGGACAAAGCGAAACACCCGTTGGGGTCATCGGTAATGGACGTGTCTCAAGAGCCGCCGGCGTTGTCGCCGCCGAAGTTACACATCGTAACTTCGCCGTCCGTGGCGGGCAGTAGCGTCTGCAACACGGGCGCAACGGCGCAGATGCCCCAGCTCAGTCCCCACGCCGACGTCATAGCTGCGGGTCCGACCGATTCAGGTCCGGCAGTGAGGAGGTCTTTGTCGCCGCCGGCGCTGCTGGTCTGCGGGTCTGTCAACGAACCATTCCCGGCCACCAACAGTTGCCGTGCGGACACACCACACACCACGAGCTCGTTCGACAAGTCGAAGGCGGCGGTAGACCGTCGCACCCTCGCGGCCGCCAACCCGACCATGGACCTGGCCGTGTTCATGCCGACGAAGCCATTCAGCATCGACCTGTTCTCCCGCTGCGTCGACACGTGGGCGCAGGACATCGCCCGTCCGAGCAAGGCGGGCGCCAACGTCCGGCACCGGTCGACGTTCGACATCGGCCGCACTACTTACTACAAGAACACGATCCTCTGTCAGCAGACGCCGGCGACCACCAGCCAGACGGAACGTAGAGTTGGCGGGCGGTACCCGGTCGCCACCACGCCGTCCTCGCGACATGCCGGCGGCGCCGCCACGCACGAGATGTGCCGCAGATACCATCGCGACTGCCGCCTTCCAGCATCAATCATCGGCTCGCTGCCGACGTTGCCGGACGGCGCCAGCGAGCGGAGGTCTCCGAAGATGGCGAGAACAGTAGCGAGCGTGAACCGAGCCGCCACAATAAACGTGCAGGCAGCCAGCGCCGGTCCGTCGCCAGCCAAGATGGGGCGCTCATGTGTCCGAAAGTTGCTGCCGTCATCTGAAAACAATGTTAATGGCAACGTCTCACCAAAAATGGCACGGACTGTTGCCAGCGTGAAGCAGGGACTTCGAGCCGGCCACAGCTCTAATCCGGCGTCTAGTGGATTATATGCCCACAAGCACTCATCGGTGATAGGTCAGCTGACTAGTTCCGAAAGCCCGGAACAGGAGCTTGGCAGTCACCCCCGTGTGTCGACCGGTACAGACCACTCCGACCCGGAGCTTAACTGCTCGTCGGCACGCTTTGGTTATGCCCGCAAAGCGTTCGGAAGCATGGAGACCGACTCATTTGCAAGGCATGTACAAAATGCAGAAACATCACCGAGGAAAGGTAGCGGGATCAAACGTGTGGACGTTTCACCGAGACGTGAACCGGTTGTAAATAGTTACACAAACAGTGCGAGATCCGGCAAAAGTCCACCGAGAAGCCGCAGCGGCGAGAAACCTAAGACTGTCGTACCAACTAAATCCGATAACAACAGGAGGCTGACATCGGCAAAGCTTCTCACTAATGCCGAGTTTCCAGAATTGGATTCGCAAGCCGCAGAGAAGGCGGTTGTGGCGTTGCTCCCGCTTCCGTCTATTGCACAGAACCAGGAGCCGGCGGACTCTGGTCCCGTGTCGAAGAAAGGTAGGTTGTCGCCAAGGGACGATCGCATACACGTGTCTGTATCCGACAAGCAGTGTCCCCTGTCCTCTGTCGTGGTGACGATCACCAAAGACGGGAAGGTCAACCACGATGACACGGTGACTCCGACCGCCACTAGCCAACATGGCAGCAACATCACACCGGCGGTGGTGCCGACCAGTACGATCACACTTCGCCACTCGTATCCGGTTGTGAAGCTAGAGCGCGTCGAGGCCGGGCCGGGTCACACGATGACGTGGAAGTGCGTCACGAAGAGGTCTCCCGGCGCAGAACAGCGGCGCTCGGCTGTGAGAACATCAACGCGCAGTTCCGCGGGCAAAACGACGGGGAGTTTCGCGACGCCGAAGCGAGACCGAAACAGCGTCTCGTGCACAGACAGCAGCGGCAGCAGCGGAGGCGTTTCGGTGCGGAGCAGAGTGCGTCGGCCCCCCACCGACCGCCGGATATCGTCGTCGTCCTCGTCGTCGTCGTGCGGAGGCCAGCACCGCAAGCGACGCTCCCTGCTCGACGAGCTGTCCAACACCGACGGCTACATCGCCGACGAGACGAGGCGTCGCGGCGGCGTCGACCTGTTCGCCGACCCGTCGACTCTGAGCCGGGAGGAGAGAGCACTGCAGGTCCGTGATTCTCTTTTTGCCACGCACTAACGCATGCAGACGGCCGTTGCTGTGTCGCACACAACGGAGCACGCTCTCGCCCGCACGCACTATGGGGTCTCGACGGAGTACCACTACTGTGCGATGTCGCGCAATTCTCTCTACGCTATGCTTACTTGCGCTTCTTAATTTTTTCGCTGCAGTGTGTTAAGGTGATGTGATGGTTTTGTAAGGAACGCTCAGGCATGAACTAATCGGTTTGGTAACGGTATTGCTCTAGTGTTATTATAAGCATTTGTGTTATTTATTCGTGTAGGAGAAGGCTGCGATCTTGGAATGTAGGTTAACGTGACGGTTGAGACAAGTTGAGACACTCTTCCATTCCACGAACTCACCATGTAGTCTCGGGTACGGACTTGCGTAGCACTTGCGCCAAGTCTGATGGTCGTGTGCAAAATCATGGAACTTGAGATTTGTCGTCGAGTGAATTCCGACACAATATATACATGTGATTGTAATTGCGAGTGCAGTGTTGTTTGGCTTGCCTACACGTGCGAATTGCATCGAAACAACTGCGTGGCTGTTGTGTGAAATAAAGTGTGTCTCAACATGTGACATTTCCACTCAACCTCACACGAACTATACCTTGACGCAAGCGACAATAGACAGCCTTATCTTTATTGCCTACAGCTGGGTGTCATCTAAACAAGCCGATGTAAATATAATAATTTTATCCTTATATTATGTCTCTGTTACGACGTATGCGTACGAATTAAACAAACTGCATGTGTCGTGTATAGGTAAGTTATCATAAGTATAGTGACCGGACGTAGCAATATGTATCTTACATGGGCATGGGCGCACAAAGAGTAAGTTGCAGACTCATAACATTATGCATGCTTCTTACTAATTCCGACTTACATCTGCAAACAATAGCGTCCCAGTCTAGGGAAACAACTCTTGGTGACGTGCTGAAGTGACCAGTATGAAGTGAGTCGTGCTTGTTGCACCACTCGGCACCACTCGATTCTGACGTGCCTCATCAGCTTCTTTTCCCACCTTGTTGCGTTCTGTCTGGACATCACTTCAGTGACACATCCACCTCTTCTTTGTCTCCTCTCTTTCTTCTACTTCTCCCCCAAGCGGGCTGGAGTCCACATCACTCGGCAGCTTCATCTGCTTTGCTCTCCTGTACTCTCCGTCTCCTCTGCGGAATTTTCTCTGCTGTTCGCACCAGTTCTCCCAGTGACTCGGTTCACTTTGTTCTTCCACATCAGCTCAATTCGCCCTCTTCTTGTGCTTTCTTGTACTTCTCAGTATCCTTCCAACTATATTAACGGGTAGGTGTGTCCTGGTGATATTAGCCTGTATTAATGTCTCTACCTTCGTTAGTGTTTGTACTTTCTCGCTAATTTGTTTCTCCGATATGACTACCATCTAGTGGCATTTCGGACAGCCTGTAGATTTTGATTTAATGCCTTTGTCTAGTTTGGGTTCATCAGCAGTCTTCTTTCAAGTCGTCCGAGTTAGCATTCATGTTGTCATCACGGAGTGATCTGTCCGCTTTCAGTGTCTTCCACCCGTCCTTTACGCCACGTCTTATCAGCACAACTCGTGTCTGTATTTTATCTACTCTACTTCCTATCAATTCCGTTTAACGGTTGACATTATGTCAACTAAACCTGCTGCATTATACACCAACTCATCTGGCATACACTAATTTGCTCCTGAGTATCATGTTTATTTTCCATATTTGTAAAGTACCCGTATGTATGTGGCGGATAGATGTGTGATGGTGAAGTGTTCTCACAGCGACCGCTGGAAAAGGGGATATTACAATATAAAAACTGTACGCAACCTTTTATCCGTGCCAGGCATGGACTGTGGCAAGAATTGCCGTGTTGTGTGCATGTGCGGTAGTTCAAAAGTCAATTTCTCTACTTTGCAGCGAGCCATGATTAAATTTACCGAGATGGAGATGGGAATTGGCGGGAAAGTAACGAGTTCCACAAAGGTATGTATTGTATTGCGGCGACGCGGTATTACAATAATTATAGTCACATGTGTTCTTGCTTTTTATTAAATGTGTGCATTGTTGGTTTAACTGAGGAGCTGCCAGTCGGGCAGAATGGCCCTCAACCGTAGATAACGATTTCATATAGATTACTTTGTCCATAATTTCAAAGAGAGCGTCCCAATAACTTTAGCAACATGAAATATAAAGTGTAAGGGGCTGTATTATAATAGGCTACTATATTAGTTTGTAAATGTTTAATTTGCAAGACACAATGTCCGACCTTGACGGAGGGTGTCTGTTGATGACAGAGCGTTTTGTCGTAGGTTAGAAAGCAACAAACAGTGGCTTGTTAAAACTGATATAATGACAACTTATATCAGTCAGGCCAAGGCCTGTAAGTGCGGTAGAAACAATAAAACGCCTACACACAACCTGTCTGATGAGATTGTCGTGTAAACGTCGCTTTTGTTACAGCCCAAGACAGATGAAAAGAGGAAGCCTTCGGAAAGGAACAAAGGTGTGTAGACTTAATAGTTAACAGGCAAATAGGGCTTCGGTTGCGCCGCACAATTCTCGGTTATGCGCACAGTGCAAAACAAGTATCCATAACTTAACAGTGCTACTTATGCTTGACATGTGTGATTGGTCACTGTGACGTTTTTGGCACTATTCCAGAATTGGCCATATTCCTATTTTTAGACATTTTCACGATTACGTATTGACTTCATTTTATGAAGGTGAACTTTCCAAACATAAATATATCCCCCAATGTGCACGATTTGTTCAACGGGAAAATTCGATAATCTGGATATAATTTTGTTTAAACTCAGTGATAAATTTACTGGATTGGGAAGGTCCAACTGAGATGACATTTTACTTGAACGCAATATTAAAAAATCATGAGTATTGTAAATGTTGAATATTCAACATTTGATTTTCTCTGCTATAATAATGTTGGAATAGAGTTATTATATGTTTAGTTAAGCTTATCAGGCCATAGTTATTATAATGGCCTGGAATCTGTAGACAGTCATCAGCATCAATATGTGATGCCGTTTGACAATGTGTCGGACACAAAAGGCGGGTTATTGTATAATGAAATCATACATTGGAATAAACAATGTGTACTAACATCGTGAATTGCTGGACGACTAAAAATGTTGGGCGTCGTTCGTCAAGTCGTATAGAGTCTGACTGACTCTAGTTACACCCATACATGTCGATGCTCGCTGGACAACGAACAAGTTCAATTTGGTGTGGCCTTAAATTGACCCTTAAATTCCCTTACTCAGTTTGATTCCGTAACATTATATGACCTATCGTCTTTCCATGCATTGATAATGGATCAAATCGTACCGCCACAAATCGAGTGAAGTAAAACTTAATTAGCATACGAATTGTCGCTGTTATAAGCTGTTCTATATACGAGAGGTAGAAGTAATGTTAAATTATATTTCTTTAAATCGATACATTTGTGAAACAAATCTTTTGGGCGACCGAATAAGAGCTTCAAGCGTATAGGATGACATGATCTGGCCAGATTTGTATTGGTACTGATGAAGCCATCTTTACACTGTGAGCTTAACAGGAGAATGAACAAGTTGTTGAGTTTTTTGTTTAAGCATCTTGTCATAAAGTCTTCACCACTGTCAGTATTGTTATCCAGAATAAACCCTTTGGATGGCAGGTGGACAAGGAAAGGCATTTCGCTTATCGCGAATTCAACATTCTTGTACCTGTTCAGCCAATTCATCTGTCAACGCAACTTTTTATATATTAACGCCCCAAAATGTCACAATCTGCAGATAACCTTCATATATATATATATATATATATATATATATATATATATATATATATATATATATATATATATATATATTGAATTGTAACAGCAACAAAACCTACGTTGGAGAATGTTCAGTAATATGAGTGAAATGACTTGCGAGACTGAGACGAACTACTGTTTATACCGATGCTTTCTCTGCGTGACGCAGTCGGCAGCGTGGAGACGGTGTCCAAACGCGTCGGACAAATTGTTCGATATCGCGACTTCGTGCCAAAAATACTGGCCAGTCGAACACGATATCAGGGAACTGGTAAGTGGCGAACACGTTGTAGCAACGTTGTAGTAACGTTGTAGCGTTACTTGTCCGCGTGGTAAACCGCTGAAACACCTACCATCTGACGTTGCTCTGTAGTTGTGGACGTTGGTGTGTAACAGTGATTTCCGTTACTGCTGGGCAGATATTGTGTAAAGATCAAATTTCGGTATTTTGCATTTGAAGTTTCGTGTGTGCGTATTAACCGTAAAGGACAGTAATAAAAACATACGGAATAAAGTATGTCATTATTTTGATATGGAAAATAGCTGTGCCCAGCATTAATATCTAACCGCATGCTACTTTTAGGTTTAACAGTAAGTTCCCGATATCCTGGTTTGACGACAGGCATGCCGGGAAGGTTGTGGTGTGTGCGGTTCTTTACAGTGATTGTTCACATTTTGTTGTTGTGTGTCTTCCAGTTTGTTTTGCATTCATAGATTTTCTGGCTCTGGCTGTCCTATCGGTGCATTTGCATGTGGGTGTTCGGTGTGTTCGTGTGGCCGTAAATACATGCGATTACGGTACTAACTAAGATGTTAAAGGAATATCGACGCGAATTACATTGCATGTCGGTCTTAACGGTATAGCACCGACGTTGCTGTTGTATTATGGATAAATCCAGTAACTAAATCATTCAATGAACATATCCAGGTTCCAGAACGCAGAGAGGAATCGGTTATTTAGAAGAAGGCAAATTGCAACCATTTTATATTGACGCACATGCCCCAGACCTGTCATTGAATTTGGCCTAGCGGGGTTTGGATGACTCGTTGACCCTCGTGCATGTAAGCATGATGTGTCATTGCAGCCGTCGGTCGGTGTTCCTGGAAGCGCTATCACAAAGACCGGGCGTACGAGCTGGAGCTTTACCGGGAACGACAACGACGTCAGCGGATACGGGAACGTCGCGAGGCGAGGCTGCTAAGCAACGAGACGGCGCGAGGGGATGACGCGCAGCCGTCGGCGGCAGTCAGCGGAGAAGAGACGCCGGTTTCGCCGGCGAAACTCAAACAGACCGCCTTCTCGTGGAGTTCGCCCTACTGGAAGGGTCAGCGCAGTCGGGCCTTGAAGAAGAAGCTGTATGGTTGTCTGACGAAGAAAGTGCCGTCGGACGTGAGTTGTCAGCCTGAAGTGGTGATCGAACGGGAAGCGACAGTTCCGACGTACCTCGACACGGACGACCAACTCCCGGACTTGTCAACAGAGTCGCTCCAGGTACGTGCATCGCCATCACATTGGCAGTTGTGTTGGTCGGTATATTTCTAATACGAACACGAATACATTTATTTCAGGTACAAACCGTAAACACATAAATAGCGTTTAAAAAGTATAAACATTGTTTTAAATATGAGTAGATAAAGATTAAATAAGGTTAGATAATGTAATAAAAGTAGTGTAACTGATAATGATCATGAGCAGTACAACTGGTTGTATAGTTGATAAATATGCAATTGATACATGTATATAAACAGCATATAATAAATAAATATTATATATATATATATATATATATATATATATATATATATATATATATATATATATATATATATATATATAATAATATTGTATATTTTTGATTTCCAAATAACTGAAAGCTTGCATACTAAAAGCTGATTTTAATATATTGTGATTCGAGAATGCCGTTGTACACGCACGCACGCACGCACGCACACACGCACGCACGCACGCACCACACACACACACACACACACACACACACAAAATAATATGTATATTATTATAGATCAAATATTTCTCACTGTAGTATATTGTATGCTTGAGGTTGTTATTTACTCCTGTGATCACTGTCGTATTGACGAATTCTTTTTACAGCTTACCAGTGAAAACAAATGCGCCGAGGACATACCCGAAAAGTCGGTACCATGCCATCAAGATGGCGACCGCATACTGACGATCCCAGCCGACGTGAAGAAGTTGGGAGTTTGCCGTGACGTAGGAGAGACAGTTCTACACCGCGCCGCTAGACTCGGCTACCGAGTACGTATATACACGCCGTGTTTGTAGTAATAATAACATCTTTATTATCGCACATCAAAATGGAAATTATACAACTCTTTAAAATGCAGTAATGTTAGTAATAATACTGTTGAGGTCATCATTGTATAAATTCTTACATATCTTAAATCCATATCTAGTGTCTATCATTTCCGATAGTTGCGTTTGACAAGCCAGCCTGCAGCGTATGGACTATGTCTGTCGCAAACTTGATTCGAAATTTGACGATTATTTGCTCTACAAATAGATAACGGATTTCTAATGGATATTTTAGCTACACATTATTAATGTGTCCATTCGTGTATGCGTGATTGTGTGACTGAGTGAGTGCATGAGTGCATGAGTGCATGAGTGAGTGAGTGAGTGAGTGAGGGAGTGAGTGAGTGAGTGAGTGAGTGAGTGAGTGAGTGAGTGAGTGAGTGAGTGAGTGAATGAGCGTGTGTGAGTGTGAGTCAGTGCGTGTGTGTATGTACATGTGTGCGTGCGTGCGTGCGTGTGCGTGCGTGCGTGCGTGCGTGCGTGCGTGCGTGCGTGCGTGCGTGCGTGCGTGCGTGCGTGCGTGCATGCATGTGTGAATGTGCAGCACTTTACGCGTGCTGCAAGATACCACGTTTCACAAAGTGTGCCTCTCACAGACAAAGCAACATCCACAAATTGAACTGTAACCAATCCGTGTTTTACGTTTCCCTACAGGAAATAGCCCTGTGGTGTTGCCAGACGGGATACGTCGACGTTAATACCCCAGACAATGCGGGATTCACGCCGCTGCACGAGACTTGCATTGGAGGTCACGTGGCCATCGCGAAGACCCTTCTGGCGTATGGTGCTGACATCAACGTAGCTTCCCGGTTGGATGGCGTGAGGTACGCCATATTACACTGTTATGTTTGACTTACTTCGACATTACGTTGCAATTCAAAGAGGTGTTTATGCGTGACGGTGCTTGAAAGGCATTCATCCCCTGTCTTCTGTTTAATTTATATCTGGTTCCGTTTTCTCCCACCCCTTGTGCATTATCTCTAAATCCCAACCCGCACATGCCACGCCCCCCCCCCCACACACACACCACTACCACCACCGCGACCAACACACACACTACCACGACCACCACCACAACACACTCTCATTATATATATATATATATATATATATATATATATATATATATATATATATATATATATATATATATATATATAATAATATATATACATGCATACACACACACACACACACACACACACACACACACGCACGCACGCACGCACGCACGCACGCACGCACGCACACAATCAACCTAATTTCCAGTGGGTAACGGGAGGTGGGGAAGGCCCAGTGAGGTGACACAGCCTGTTACACGTGCGGCAGTTTCGAGCACTGGTTGTGGTTGTAGGCCGATCCACGACGCCGTGGAGCACGACCAGGTGGAGATGGTGCGACTGCTGCTGTCGTGCGGCGCCGACACGAGTCTGTCGACCTACTCCGGCAGCACGCTCTTCACCATCGCCAACTCGAAGGAGATGAAACAGTTCCTGCACGGTATGTTTGTTGTGTTGAGTGTTAGGTGACAACTCATCTATCCCGGTACTCAGAATCCTCTCAATCCGAATACTTACGTCAGTGAAGGTGATAGTATTAGTAGGAAGTTTGCTGAATTGGTTTCACTTCGTACCACTTGCGATGGTTGACGGTTGGACAGATACAATTTGAATATTCGCGGGCGAAATATTCAAAATGTGAAAGTTTGCATTAAACATATTAAGTTGGCGCTCAACATAACTTCAACATATTTTATTAAATATATAAAACATACATGTATATTAGCAAATGAGAAATGGTGCAGTCATTTTTGACTATAAACAGTTGGCGGTAATCGTTTACTTGAGCCGCCAGACAGGAATGCTGCGTGGGCTCAATATGTGCGAGACGTGCAACTTTAGACATACTTATATGTTATACTGTTGCAATGTTGCTGTTGTACCTTAACGCTGTAGTTGCTCAGCCATGTGTGACGGTTGTTCAGCCGTGTGTGTCGGTATGACCACATTTTGACCACGTTTTGTCAGATAATTTTGTCAGATAATTGGTAACTGTGTGTTCGCCTGTTTCTAGTTCTAACGCTACTTTGATATATATATATATATATATATATATATATATATATATATATATATAAATCAAAGTTCATTGTTTACAATTGATTGACGTGCATACTAGAAATATTTTCATTGTTGCTTTATCACAGGCTATTTCACGGATCTCAATGTGTATATATATATATATATATATATAATCAAAGTTCATTGTTTACAATTGATTGACGTGCATACTAGAAATATTTTCATTGTTGCTTTATCACAGGCTATTTCACGGATCTCAATGGAACTGGGAAGGTGCAATCGGCGATACTGACCACGACGTGGGAATTCGACCGATTTAGTAGCGCAAAGCAAGGTCAGTGAGTCAGTAATCTTAACCATGGAGTGGCTACGTCAGTTTCTAAGGCGTCTGGACTGTGGGCGTTACGAAACCATTTCTACTGATGGCGAATGTAACGGTGCATAGCGTAGTGTCAAACATCATTATTTCAGTTACATTTGAAAACTGTTGTTTTTTAATTTATAAATATATATGTGTTATGTTAATGGTACCACATATAGTATTTGGAGCACGGTGACATAGTGTTTAGAATGTCAGGCTTTAAAATGCCGGGTTCTTGTCCTCTGGCTGCCATTTCGACCTTTGGACTATATTGCTCCAGTTCACTCAGCTGTATGAATGAGTACCTGGCTATAAACTAGTTGGTATTTGTGCACGCTCGAGTAAAGGGCAATTTGTACGAAGCTGCTTGTGTTTTTGAATATATTGTGTGGCTTATATTCACACATCTTCAGTTGTGTTCGTAACAAGATTGCCGTCCAAAACTAAACGTTCTAGAGCTGAGGTGTTTGAGAGGCTTTTGGCTTGTCAAGAATCCCAAATGTATCAGATATCTGTTAGCGGTATCAATAATGATTAGGCGCCTATAGTTATTCTTTTAGAGACTCTTGACTTTGTTCCAAGGATTCATCGTTCTCTATGAGAATTTATACTGTCTCATGTCCAACCTTCACAATTGCTGAATTAATGCTGCTTTGTATTCTCTGGTTTTACTCCTCCTCGCGCCAGGGGTCGCTGCGGCTGATTACAGTAGTTCCACTCTTCTCTGCTCCTGGCGTATTCCTTTCAAAACTTAACGTCAGCCAATGACATAGCCTACGAGGAATGTGGTCGACTTCCGGTCAAATAATAACGTTGGGCCACACGCTGCTCGTGTTACATGCAATATCTGGTGTGTAGAAGCAAATATTCGAATACACAAAACCGTTCAGCTGTTGGTGTGATTGAGCGGACGGGTTATTATACTGGAATTCGCAGAAATTGTGTATCCGTCTTCAGATTGGGGAGGTATTAGCGCTGTTCCCACGGGTGAAGCGTCACGATTGGTGAAGACAATAAACTAGTACGACTCACCAAACATCACGCACTTCTCGTAGGGGGTTTGCCCGGGCTAGTTTGCATGGCAAACAGCCTTGGCTTGCGAGTAGTGTTCTACTGCTTTCTTGGGCTAACTTGAGATGGGTGTTTGTTAATGACAGCGGATGAAGATGAACAAGAGGACGAGGAGGAAGAAGAAACAGGTTGCGATGTTTTCGACTATCTGCCGTCGGAGGAAAGAGAAAGCGCAGGAGATGTTCAGTTGGAGCTGAGTGACAGACCTCATATACCCACGTACAACATCAGCTTCAGTCGCAAGGACGGGTGAGGAATGCAATACGACGAATGTGGTGTCTTGTTATGTTATCTGTGCATCAGTTCAGGAACAGAAATGTCACTTCACTAATCATAAGGCCGTTTCGCGTACTTTTACTTGTCATGTCGATATCTTGGAAACATAAGCAACAATGTATTTACGTACATCTATGTATTCAAACGTGTGTATTGCATGTGTGTTGTAATCAATGACACAATAGCGTGCGACTGAAACATATTTGACCTTATCTTAATCTTTGACCTTATCTTAATCGCTACAGCTGAACCTGTATATTCAAATTATAGATATTACGTTTTCATGTAGAGCGCAATGGCTCAAGGGTAGAGCTTCGGATTCTCGACTAAGAGAACCGAGGTTCGAATCCTGTGCTACGGTGTTAACACCTTGGGCAATTCTTTTTCACTCTACATTGCTCCAGTTCACTTATCTATATAAATGAGTACCTGGCTATTGACAGTGGTGGATATGTGTATGAGCATCCTTCGCGCATTAATTGTAGCATATGGCTGGATGCTTCGCAGAGAAATTGAGATGGTGTTTGATTGAACAGGTCTGCCAGGGAAGTAAAGTGTAAAAGCGCTTTGAGCAGTCCTGAGGACCGGATACTGTGCTATATAAGAACTTACCTTTACCTTTTTTACGTTTTCTCTATTAGTAATGCAACATTATTTGTGCAAGGGTTATGGTATACAGTCAATGACACAGTAACAACATTCTTAACGGCACAGTAGACACCATAATGTTATTTTCTTATGTTCTGTTATTGTTTTGTATTGATCTTGTATATTACACGCAGTTGTGTTGTATTTTGTCCAGATCTCGAAACTGTGTTCTACTTCGTGACGTATTGGACTACCTAAGCACCGACAGGGCAAGCTTCATGAAAGCCGGAGGGGACGAATTTCAGCTGAGGAGGTTATCTATGGCTAAATTTCTTTATCGAACGCAACACTGTCAAAGCCTTGGGTTTAGGTACAACGACGATACAGATTCGCACGTCGAGTTGATGGAGTTGAATAACGCGCTGCGGGTTAGGCTCGGGGTTGAAGTCGTCACATTCAGGGATGGTGCTCTGTTGGATGGAAGCGGAGTTGAAGACAGCGACATCGTTCATGCCGATGGGTGTTGCTCAGGTCCCTCTCAGCCGTCGCCCCTGCATGGAGACGATGCCGCTTTGTCACCGGTGCCTGTTTGTACTGAACGTGTGCCGATAGTGACGTCAGTCGCAGCGCCAGTCTTTACACCAGTCGCGGTGGCGTGTGCTGATGACGTACCACACTTCCCCGAGGCAGGGCAGTACGAGTATGACTTCGACGTGTTTGACGAGATGGCGCTGATGCAGCAGAGTTACGCCGTCAACACGGAGACGGACGCGACCAGCCGAACAGTCAGACGTAACTCTACAGCGATAGAGCCGGCCCTGGAGGGTTTGTCGAATGTGTACGGCCCCGCGACACGAATCCGGATAGAGAACGGGCAGGTGCGTGTCCTGTGCGACATCAACGGACGTCGTCTGTCGCCGCGGGTCTGTCTAGGTCCTGACATCGCCAGCGACGCGACACAGCCGGTTGGCGTCGCCGGATGGACTTGGCCAAATTCTGTCGCTTGCGCCACGCCGACTGCGATGAATCCGTACGCGGGTTCACGGGTCATTGGTGTCGATACGAGTGGACGCATAGACATGGTGTCGCAGTCGGTCGACATGCACGGCGATTCGGCACTCCTCGCGGAGAAATATCCGCACTACAGTAGCCAGTCATTGCCAGTAGCCGACCGACATAATCTTGCCTGCACCGAAACAGACGTGACGAGTGGAGACGAAGGAGAGTGTGTATTGAAGATAGCAAATGTTTGTACACTTCGTGGAAGTCAAGCCATGCAGGTGTTTGCGCCCGACAGCCCAGCTTATAACGCGGCCCTACCGCCATGAACCCTGAAACCCGGGAGAAGCATAACGGACATTTAGTTCCCAACAGTTTGTCGGCCGACACATAGCTGCGAGTTAAGGGGCACCCTGCTAACAGATGCAGATTATTGGGTAGCGTACTTGGACTTAAACCGACCATTTTATGTTTCTAATCATCACACGTCCTAGATGGAAACGCATTTATGTGCCATCTAGCTGGTGTACCTAGCATTTTACTGAGTATTTTGTTATATGCAACTTACTTTTATTTTAGTTACTATTTAATAATGTTTGTTTATTTTATGTAAGTATTTAATTTTCTCCACGTAGTGATGCAGTGTTTATATGTTTGTCATATCCAAGTTTAAGTTAAAACAAACCTACAGTCTGATTAGGCAGATTTTCTTATAGATTTTCTTGAACTATCATAATTCATAATAAGTTGTAAGTAGCTATTTTGTGCTTCACATTTTTGCATTTATGTTCAAACCAAAGCAACTTAATTGTTGCGTCGGCTCCTGTGATAGATCTAACGACAATACACGTGATATTCATGTGTATTGTATGTGTGTATATATATAGATGTATAAATATAACGAGCACAGAATGCAGCGTACTGTA
Organism: Ridgeia piscesae; assembly: GCA_025642075.2. NCBI lineage: Eukaryota > Metazoa > Annelida > Polychaeta > Sabellida > Siboglinidae > Ridgeia > Ridgeia piscesae. The sequence goes on along the minus strand of JAODUO010000745.1, from coordinate 171,642 downwards.
CCTGCGTTGAGTGTACGTACCGATGATACTAAAAGTTTATGTCTTGCCGAATTATGATATACTTTTGTTTGGCCTGTTGACACAACGTAATGTACACTGGTGAACAGTATATATGCATTGTGTTGCTGATTATTTAATATATAAGTAATAATAATGTGATAGAACTTGCCCTGTCACTTTTGTGAGATCTGCATTATTTAATTAAAAATAAAATATCATACGATCGTCTTATTACCATTTCAAACACAGATGAGTCGTCCAAGTGGCGCTTCAACTATGGATATGGTAGCGCTCCAGGTAAACCAATGAGGCCTGGCGGTCTGACAACCAAGTTCACTGGCCAATGTAGCTGGCAGTTCAGCAAAACCATTCACAGAAGGCGTCACAGTTAGAACGTAAGAGAGAAACGACACATTATTAGAGAGGCACGAACCCAAAGCCCCTATATAACATCAGCCTACAGCCGGCCACCACATTTCACACGCTACTCTCCTAAACCTACTGACAACGACCATGACAAATGCCAACATGTAGTCACTTATCCTGATGAAACAATAATTAAACATCCCTACCTTAACATAGATGGTGTGCCGTTGGCGTTCAACCAGTAACTTCACAACATGTAACGTTGCTTATTACAATTAATAAATTCACGACAGGAAGTGGCATTTTCCCAGTGCAAAACCAACCAGATAAATTGCTTTGATTACTATGATTAGAGCCGGGGCAAACGCTTGGAGGAAAGTCGAAAGGGTGATGGGAGATAGACGCATATCACGTAAACATAAAAGAAATGTGCTCGGCTCATGTGCTACCCCGGCATATATGATTGCACTAGAGGCGATGGCACTAACAGAGAAACAACAGGGAAAGGTCCAGGTTTGCGAAAAACAATGAATTATCATGGGAGTTAAGAGAGCTGATAAGAGAAAATGGTCATGTGGAAAAAATTGGAGATGAAAGACTGGCAAAGAGAGCAGATGCCCAGAAAGTGAAGGGAAATGGACGCGAGGAAGAAGACCGAAATTGCGATGAGTATTGCATTCAAAATGACTTAGAAAGAGTGGGAGAAAAATTGATAAAATTATAGAAGGAACTGGAGACTGCTGACAGAGAACATAGTAAGAGAAAAGCGAGAGGAAGAAAAAAGACAATGGAAAAGGAAATCATGGTCAACTCACCGCTGACTACAGTGATGCCAAGAAAATAATAACAACAAAATGTAATATGACCATAGTCTAGTAACTGAGCATTTATTATTTTGAATCCTATAGCCATTAGCCATCACGCACATTGAGAATAATGAAGTTTTCATCGCTCTGTCAACTCTTACGCTGCAGCCGCAACCGTCAACTCTTGCGCTTCTTTCCTAACTTAATCCTATTTGAAAATAGAATTTTTGCGAAAGGGTATGACTGGGACGGAAAATCTTACACAGGCTTCCTGAAACCCACTGTATTTTGTGACTATGACTCGGGCAGGTAGTTATGGGTCCTCCGTACTCTAACATCCTCATTTGTTTCAGGATTGGGGGCGATGGCCCCCCTCTGGCTAAGCCACTGCGCTCTTCCGTGATTACACCAGTCTATGTGATGACACATCCACAATTGTATTGTATTCGTAACAAATCCGTTTATATATATATATGTATATATATATATATATATATATATATATATATATTATCGATAAATCCTCCACAGTACACCACTTTTAAAGATTTCCACCTCGAATTACTAATAATAATGTATATGTTATTCAAAGAATTCGCAGAATTCAAAGAATTCGCGTGCAGCGCTAAAGTATATCCTGGGCAGAACACTGGACGATGGGGTCTGGCGTTAGTTATGTTTGGAAGCTCGGAGCAACAATGGTGGTAACAAGGTGAGAAACAGAACATCCATTTTGTTTTTGTGTGGAAGGATGTGTTTGGTGTATAGTATGTGTGAGTGTGTGTGAGTGTGTGTGAGTATGTGTGTGTGTGTGTGTGTGTGTGTGTGTGTGTGTGTGTGTGTGTGTGGGGTGGTGTGTGGTGTGTGTGTCGTGTGCGTGTGTGTGTATGTGTGTGTGAGTGTGTGTGTGTGTAGTGTGTGTGAGTGTGTGTGAGTATGTGTGTGTGTGTGTGTGTGTGTGTGTGTGTGTGTGTGTGTGTGTGTGTGATGTATGTGTGTGTGAGTGTGTGTGTGTGGTGTGTGTGTGTGTGTGTGTGTAGTGTGTGTGTGTGTGTGTGTGTGTGTGGTGTATGGTATGTGTGAGTGTGTGAGTGTGTGTGCGTGTGTGTACGTATACGTGTGTGTATGTGTTTGTGTTTGCACTCCTTGAGTGCCTCTCTCTTGTTGTAAAACGAAAAATTACACAGCAGTTAAAATATACATGCCGCCTACAGCGAAGAGTGAATTTTAAAGGGCAAAAAAAGGCAACTGTTTCGTATTATACACTTAATAGAGTTTATACAAATTAACAATTTCCACATATACTCAATTTTTTAACGTCAGCGGTTTACTCAGAATGTGACCTTAAAGTCTAAAAATCTAACGAAATCCATGACACCACCATCTTAACCGGTGACGTATTCGTTTGGCTTGGCCTGGCCTATAAGCGCGCGGCATTCTAAGTCTCTGCTGAGGCCGGTCAGCTTCCTGTGACGTCAGTAGGCTTCGAGTCTTCGTTTAGTTGGCGATGTAGCAGCTGCTTAGACCTAAATCTGTGGTCAACAAGTAATTATGAAGTAGACATATATCACCAGTTGATGGAACAAGATCCAACAAAACGTCGCCGACCGTCGTCTTCTTAAACCCGGGGCAGTGCTGACAATATTTAGCCATGGATGGACCTAAAAGACTAAACCGTTGGCGTCGAAGCAACGCATATATCAAGCTGGCCGAGACATCAATGATCAGATCGCAAGAAGGTTAGTATGATGTACTATTTTTTCTGTGTTATAACGTTTGTATTTAATTGTGTTTTTTACAGACGTAACGTTTTTATGGTGTTAAAAGTAGTTTTGACCTCCGTAGACCGGCTATCGATTGACGATGCCGATGGCTCGATCATCGATGTGTTGACGATGCCCGATGCCGATGTCCCTCGATGACAGCTAATCTGTTTTTACGGTATCACGTCCACATGTGTAAAGACTAAGATATACTTGAACCAAGCTAGGACAATAGCACAATTTATATCATCACAGAATTTAGTACAATGCAGAATAAATAATGTTGCCTTTAGAAGAAACTTGAATAACTGAACTTGAACATGACACGTCTCATGGGTGATAATATGTCATCGGCGGAGGGACTGTGGCCTTGGATTGTCGTTGGCACTTCTTTGTAAGTTCAGTAAAGTTAACTAACCGCTCATAGTGACATAGTCATTTATTTCCATTGATGTGAATGTAGGCTATGTCAGAGTAAGGTAAACTTGATTAATACAGCTAGTAAAGCTTATGATCAGTGTGTTCAGATATGTGCTAAGAAACAATGAAAATGTTATGATGCTGAAAACTAGAAATTCAGTCAGTATTTATTTAAACATTAAGTTTTTACAAAGTTTTGTTAGTTGCATTTTTCTGTTAGTTTCCAATTATGAGATACACATCTGACTATATTTATCATAATTTTATCAAGTTTCTGCATGCACTTTGACACCCCACTTTCAAAATTAGTTTCACCTTCGAGTAGCAGTATTTATGACTGTTTAATGGCTGGTGGAATTCAATGATTGTTTGAAATCCATGGACAGTAGCTGCATGCATGTTTTAAAGTAAATCTTCATTTAAACTACTCATTTTATCTGCAACAAGTTGTGTTTATTTTGATGTTTTATTAGCTTTTTAGATGTGACGTCGGTATCCACTGGTTAAAGATCTATTGTCATCTGTAAGTGATAATTGAAAAAAGTTTTATTTTAGATAATTATATAGTGAAAATTCATACACTTGATTGATATTGTCTGCTGCATTCTCACAATATGGCTGTGTTTCTCACTTTCTGGTAATCTCATATGAATAACCAGAGGAAATGCCAATTAGGTGATGATGCAATTAATTATTTCACGTTCCTTTGTTGTTGGTTACAGAAAACAGTGATTGTCACTCCTGTATCACATTGTGGCATCCATACGCTGCAATTGTTGAGGAAGAAGATACGACAATGTATCTGGAGCAAAGTTCAGCAGCATTCAATGCCCTGCCTGAAGTCAGTCATCACAGCACGGCACTTTCTGGGAGCCTAGCTCACTAAATTCTGTCATACTGGACAGGTGGAGGTCTATCAGAGTTATCTGCCCCAAGAGACAGCACTTCTGTGAAGGTATGACAGCAGTCGTAACTACAAGGGGACTTTTGCGACAAGGGGACTTTTGCGATAAGTTGCATTTGAATCCTTGCTTGTACAGTTCTCTTCACATTGCACCAAGCTGTATAAAGTAGCACATAGTAATTGCAGTATTGCTTCATATTTCTAAGATAATCCAGGTATGGCATTTGAATGAACTCCTAGTAACTGTGTCATGGGGGACAAAACACAGCTGTAAACAGTTACTGTGTACACTTATGAATACAGTTACTTGTGTAATTAATAACTTCTCTGTTTTTGATAAAATAAAATAAATAACACGTCATTATCACTGAATGTATTAAAATATAATATAAAAATACATAAAAATACAGTCACTGTATATACATGATACAAAGTGAAACATTAAGATTAGAACAACAAGTGATAATTGGGAGTGGAATGTGATAGTGGAATTCCTGGTCAATGTGTTGTTATTTAACTTATGGTTACTAATTTGGCTAATGTTTGGTTACTAAAACAATGACTTCTTACATGATTATCAAATGAAATTACAAAAAATTAGTACATGTTTATAATCATGTAGAAAAACGTTGCAAAGTTGTCTAAATACTAATCAGTTAATGCAAGCACTATATTCATTGTAGGAATGAAATCACGATTGATGTTATCTGCTCTTGCGGGGAACTATCGGCCACGTCCTGTCCCAGGCATCCCTGTTAACACAGATGTCATCTTCGAGAAACAATGATTAAACTGGAGGTTGCGCAACAGAACACAAGTCCGACATAACCGTCTACCCATGCTGATGAGCCACATAATCCATGTGGTGATGGGAAAAGTTACACTGCCACTAATCACTGTACCAACAGGGGTTGCTTGATCGGGGCAAATGTGCCAAAACCGAGTAAGGAAGATCTGCGGGCTGCATGGCTCAATCGTTTTGTACATTAGTCAAGCCTTTGAGAGCAAAGTGATATCCCTCGTGCTGCTCTCCAAGCGAGGACAGGGAACTTTGTCCTGATTAGGTGGCTGGTGCATGCTGGCAGTACTCGATGAACACTCCGGCCCAACTTGCTGTGAACCCACCAGTAAACTGCCTATAGACAGCCCACCTGAGCAACCTGAAATAAACGTGTTCAGATAAATATACATATGACATTGTAAATAAGATGAAAATTAATCAATGATCCTTTTAATTTAAAATATATAATTAAAGACACACCCCATTTCAAACATGTGGTGCTTTTAAGAAAGAAAAAAATGTGTGGCAGTATTATAGCATATTGCATCTAATGTTGACAATATGCACTTTTAAAACGCTGTGTGGCATTACAAACCATTGAGGATCTATTTCTATAATTTGGAATAAAATGAATTAGGGTATTGCTAGTAAGCTCAAGAAATGTTTATTAATTTGATTGAACCATTCTGAAAGCTGTCAAACATAAACATCTTGTCTAAAACCTCTAATGACAACTCCAGTCCCTGCATTCACATATTTGGGTTGTCATCTCATAATGGCTAACCAGAGAAAATGTCAATTAGATTATTATTGTGAAAAGACTAGGCACTATAATTTACTCTATGATTCATTCTATACTTTGGGCAGTAGTAGGAACTATGCACGATGTTTACACATATACCTGCCATTTTCACTACATAAAAATCATAATGATTCCATGTGTTGTATCTATAAGTAATGATAACTATTTTTTATTTATTTATAGTGCTACTTTGTTTGATGTTGTATTGTTGCTTCTTATTTGATGCATTAACGTTTATTGCAAGATAATTATATAAAATGTATGCACAGTATACTTACTTGTTTGTTGATGGATCTAGTTGCCAGTTATCTATCTGTATATGGTTCAGTGCAACCAATACATTCCGAAGCACCAGTTGCTCGAAGCAGAGAATTTCAAATCCGACTTTTCGTAATACACAGCAGTCCACCTGTAATAAAAAATCGAACATTAAGAAATGTTTTATGTGAATCATTGCAAACATGGATTATTATTCTGAATGAACATAATTTCACAAAGCATGAATTCTGACACATGTCCTGTATTCATCTTGTCACTAATATCTCTGGGTTCTTTGAAACAAACTCATTATCTATGTTTATATATGACTCCATAAGACACATGCAAAATGATGAGAAGATAACCCTGCAGTTTATGTTCAAATAAAATAATCGTAACTGCCTGCCATTGCTGTGTAGGCGGTGCATTTAGATCATGATATATGAATCAATATAGCTGCTGTTATTACAAATGTGATGGGTGTCCACACCTGGGCGATGCAAAAAAACAGCAAGGTATTGACTATTCATTTGTATGGATTTTGTTTCCACAATTGACACACCTGCACAATTGTGGGACCTAATTCATTTAATTTTATTGGAACTATTCAATACGATTTATGTTAAATGATAAACCCCACCAAGTCTTAACAAATGTGTTATTACCATAAAACGTAATAAGTGACACATACTTAGTCTAATAGTTGAATGCGGCAAACCTGAGCCTGAGGTCACTGAGGTGACCCGGCTGGCCCAAGGCGGCAAGGCTTGGCCCAAGCTAAGCGATCATATTTCGCTTGTCATAATAATACGATCATTACGCAGTCCGGACCTCAGGATAATAATATTTAAGCAATAACAATAATAGACAACTTAATATTTACCTTCATCAATATGCTCCGCGCGTTGCCGAGTTGCAGCCATTTCATGACAGCAGACAAACTTGTCACCGCATCAACAAATTGGTTCGGCACCGCCACCAGTTGACACCGTTTCTGCTAGTTTTGTTTTTTGTACGTTCAGCTTACCGTGTGTCTTTCTTTTCGTGGTCACTCGCCTCTAGTGTATCTTCCAATACGTGCCTTTGTCTTTGCGGCTGGAATCTATATCCAGATACTTCTGCATCCGTTAAATGATCCGATTTAGATAATCCATAACAAACACGCCATTTTTATTTTCTCTGCGCACAGCGCCTCCAGACGGATTTATGAATAACTAATATGTGGAGAAGCCTAAGCTTACTGACGTCATTCTTCGTCGACAATGGCGTAGCTCATAGTATTTCGATGGCTGGGTGTTCAAAAATATTTGCCCTTTAATATCGTGGAATAAAATATAATTATCAAGAATTATTGGTATCAGGTATCAGGTTATCGACTTTGAGATTGACAAACCCAGTTGTCTTGATGCGCCTCTTGGTTTCAAGGATTTCGTTACAATAGAAATTATCTTATATTACGCCTGCAATACTAATAATGTGTCATTGAGTACTCGTGTTTCATCGATTGCATAGTTGAAACAATTTTATTTGTGGCGGGCTTCTGTGTTAATTTAGTGTTAGTAGTTTCCTATGTACGAATATAAACGGTAGCGAAACGAACATATTGCGCGCGCGCGCGCGCGAGAGAGAGAGAGAGAGAGAGAGAGAGAGAGAGAGAGAGAGAGAGAGAGAGAGAGGGAGGGAGAGAGAGAGAGGGGGGGAGGGAGGAGGGAGGGAGGAGAGAGAGAGGGAGGGAGGAGAGAGAGAGGAGAGAGGAGAGAGGATAGAGGGAGAGAGAGAGAGGGGGAGGGAGGGAGGGAGGAAGGGAGGGAGGGAGGAAGGGAGAGGGGGAGAGAAAGGAGAGAGAGCGCGCGAGAGTGAGAGAGAGAGAGGGCCAAACAGTGTGAGAGATAGAGGGGGGGGGTAAACATATGGTGTCTGCAGAAATCCCTATCGCTTGTGCGTGTGATTGTGTGTGTGTGTGTGTGTGTGTGTGTGTGTGTGTGTGTGTGTGTTTTGTTTGTGTGTGTGTGTGTGTGTGTGTGTGTGTATGTCTGTGTGTGTGTGTGTGTGTGTGTGTGTGTGTGTGTGTGTGTGTGTGTGTGTGTGTGTGTGTGTGTGTGTGTGTGTGTGTGTGTGTGTGTGTGTGTGTTGTGTACAAGTGGGTGTGGTTAAGATACTATCCCTGTGTACATGCGGTCGAGTGTGAGACTTACACGTACAACCAGTCGTGAACTCGCCGTCTTTAAATCTGGGTCATGCTGCATTTGCACTACGACTATGTTGTTTTAATTCATTCAGACTACAGAGTAGACGATCTATAGCTAGATATAATATGGCAATTGGCTCGCCTATAGACAATTACTTTCTTACTTAATCCCACTGGCACAGGGGGCAGAAACAAGGGTCCTCCATTTTGTCCTGTCTGCAGCTTGATTTACAGCCTGACTCCAACTCAGATGTAGTTGTTCCAGTTCTTTTTTGACTGTTTTCCTCCCCGTTTTTGGGTCGTCCACGTTTTCTTTCTCCAAAAGATGTCCATCTTAGTGCTGTTTTGGATACACTGTCATCTTTCTTTCTTAACACATGGCCAATCCATCTCCATCTTCTTGTGGCGAGGATATTGCTCATAGTATCTTGTCCGGTAGTTCTGAATAGTTGCTTGTTTGAAATAATTTGTGGCCAGAATATTCTCATTATGTTTCGAAGACACTTGGTGTGGAAGGTAGACAGAGCCATTCTGAACCGTATAAATGAGTAGAGAGGACACAGCTTTGATATAACTTCAGTTTTGTTCTTCTGGAATATACTATTGATCTCCAAACAGGTTTCAGTCTGAAGAATGCACCTCTGGCCTTGTTGATGCGATTTTTATGTCAACATCGGCCCCTCCATCTTGACATATATAATGCTCCCTAGATAGGTAAAGGTATCCGTGGTTTGTAGTTTTCCATGACGTATATAGATTGCTACCTGGCTTCTCTGGTTTATACCCATCACCTTGGATTTCTTTTGGTTGATGTTTAATCCTAATTTCTGGCTGATGTCGATGAGTTTACTTGTCTTTTCCTGTACATCTTGTGGTGTATGGGACAGGAGAGCTACATCATCTGCGAAGTTGATATCCTCAAGGGAAGAGAACATTGTCCATCTTATCCCTCGTGTTGGTCCTTCCATTGTTTTCTTCATAACCCAGTCTATGATAATGTTGAATAGGACTGCTGACATCACACACCCTTGTCTGACCCCAGATTTTACTTTTTCAGTCTATTATAAACATTAAACACAGTTCACACTGCCATTCTGTGCACTGCTCGATTGTGTTTCTGAGAGTTGAGATGCTGTCTGTACAGCCTCTTCCTTTTCGGAATCCAGCTTGATTCTTTCTTTACACTTTGTTTTCTGCCGCTGATAGTCGTGTTACAATAATCTTGCAGAAAATCTTGCTGGGGACCGACAATAGTGTAATGCCTCGTCAGTTGATGCAGTTGGTCAGGTTACCTTTCTTGAACATTTTCACAATTATGCTTTGAACCAATCTTCTGGACTGATCTTTTCCTTCCATATTTTGACAAATAAGGGTAAAAGAAGATTGGATGTTAGTTATAGATTTGTTTTGAATAATTAAGCATTTAGTTGGTCATGGCCTGGTGCCTTTTGATTCTTCAGTTCCGTAATAGCTGCAACAATTTCTTCTTTAGTAGGTGGTCCTACGTTGATGTCCAGATCCTCGGGTGCTTCTTGAGTGTGTGGTAGATCTGATGGGTTGTCACTGTTTAACAGAGTTAAATGGGCAGAAAATGTTCTGCCCACCTTCTTTCTTGCTCTTTGTCTGATGTCAGCATATTTCCTTGTTTGTCTCTTATAAATGCGTTGCTTCTGTATGACCCTCCACAGGTCTGTTTGGTGATCCCGAAGACGGTGTCTTGTTCCTGATGTGCTGCAGCTCCTTCTGCCTCAGCAGCTAAGTTGTCCATGTAGACTCTCTTGTCTCTTCTTGCATTCCTTTTGACCCGCTTGCCTGCTTCACTGTACAAAGCTCCATACCTTTCTTTCAATCTCTGGGACTTTGCTTTCACCCACTGGGCTTTTAGTTGTTTTCTCTCCTTGATTGCTGTCCTATGTGTCTTCACTCAGCCAGTCTTTGTGTTTCCTCTTTTTCTGTCCTAGTACTGCACTACTGCTCTCAGTGTAGGTGTGTACAACATCCTTCTAGTTCTGCTCTACATGTTTGTTGCTTCCTTCTTCTCTGTTTATTTCTTCGTCTATATGTGCTAGTGCTGCAATGCGGTTGCGTACCTGCAAGATAAAGTGTTGCCTGATGCTAGCATCTTTCAGCTTGGAGACATCAAACCGTTTCAACAGCCTAAATGGTGTTCCAGTTCTTTTCAGCTCCAGTTTGATGTGTTCGACAACAAGGTGGTGATCGCTGCCAACACCCACTCCTCTTCTCGCACGTACGTCTTGTAAGGATCGTCGCCACTTGCCACTGATGAGAAGGTGGTCAATAATATGGTTCTTGTCTCTTTGGTTAGGTGAGATCCAAGTCAGTTTGTGTAATACCTTGTGTGCAAATATGTTGTATCCTATGACAAAGTTGTTTAAACCACAGAAGTATATCAGTCGTTCACCGTTGTCATTTATAGTCCCACATCCATGTTGACCCATAGTTCTTTCTTGTCCAGCATTTTCTGAGCCTACTTTTGCATTGTGATCCTTTACACATCAACAGGTGAAGCTGTGATATTTTCTCAACCGAAGCGTGAAGGCTTGAATAGAGGTTTTATTTTTCCTCATCTTCTGCATTGTTCATTGGAGTATAGCATTGTAGGATGCTCATGTTTACTTGTTTCCCTTTAAATCTAGCATATAGGACACTTTCGCTGACAGGTTTCCATTCAATAAGATAATTCCGCAGCCCCTTCCTCAAGACAACACCTCCATGTTGTTGGTCATCTTTCCTGCCATTATATACAATTGTATCTCCTGTCTGTGTCTTGTAGTAACCTGTGCCTGTCCATCTACATTCGCTGATTCCTAAGATGTGGAGTCAATTTATTCTCTTTTCAATTGTGACTTGCGCTGTCTTACCCGTATCGTACATAGTCGTCACATCCCAGAATCCTATCTTTATCTTGGTTTTGGCAACAATGGTCTCGCACTGACAGCTTCCAGAAGGCTTTCACTGTCATTGGTTATACTAACAGTTACCTGCTCCACCACCGCAGAACACTGAGTCGAGTTTCTTATTTCTGTTTCTGTAACATTGCTTTGTTTTTACGAGATAAGGTCGTTGGCCTCATGCTCAGCCCCCAACCTGGCGGGCTGGGGTGCTGACTTTTGTCTGGACTCTACCCTTTGACCTGTCCAGCATGGTTAAACCTGCCAGAAGCCGAGACTCCCGCCGGCATAACTCTCTGGGTCATTGAGACACACAAGCCAACCCACCACAACAAGGCACCAGTCTCTGAGGGTGGCTATGGTGGATCATTATTAGGTTTCATTATAATAATTACGAATAGACTTCGCATATTAATTGCAGATTGTAAATGTCATCTGTCAAAACTAATGCAAAATGCCAAGAAGAATTGAGGCAGAGTAAATCACATTTGAGTAATGTTCTGCATAGTTAAAAACGGAACCCAGAAACTTCTGGAAATTCACGGTGACGTGGCGCGAGGACACAACGCGAACCGCATTGTACAGTGGCGCCACATGCCGTAGTGAATGCTAACTTCGTGCTTTCCCTAAATCGTGCGCCATCTTACGGGTAAAATGAATGTTATGCGCACACAACAACATAAATTTAGTTGACTGCGAAGTTGGTTCTGGTCTGAATGGCTTCAACCTCAACTGAAGAAGTGGAAGCACTAGAAGCTATATATTGTGGACCCGAAGAATTTACGCTGCACCAGCTTGGTAATAGCTACAACTTCACAACAGAATATAATATTTATTGGAATTATGTGGGCGATAATAGATGCTCTTGTCGGGCCGGCCTGTTTTCTTGGTAGACCGGTTCTTCCTTTTTTTATGGGCTGGGCTCTTGTTAGCGTAATTAGCCCTGCGATGCATTGACAATTCGGTTTCGTTGTAACGGCCTGTGCTCCAAACATTAAAATCAAATTGAAATTGGGAGATTAATGACATGATATAATCGTTGAACGCATCTTGTTCTTGGGTCAGAATATTGGTACTTTTATTTAAGCAAGTAATATTTACTAACTAGTACATTATTAATTAAAAAAGAGCATTCCCAGTATATTGTGGTGTCTTCGTTGTTGGGGTGTGGGCAGCTTCAGTTGTTACAGTATGGATGTAACACTGTCAGGTGTTCTTTCTGTGTACTTTAAAAATCTAGCTGCTCGACGTTGTCCGTTTTCTAATGTCTTTCTGCGTATGTGGGTATCAAATGGATGATGCATGTTTTAAGATGGGACATGCCAATGAGATGTCAGTTGCATTATTTATCTGAGGAGCGCATTGTGGGAAAATTTCGCTATTGCATATTCTAGGCACAATTTATATGAACACAGGAATTCAACACAATAATGTGTATGGCGTATCGGGACACAATCAGGTAATAGACAATATGTCACGAACTGCGAGTAGGTCCGTGCCTGATGTAAGCAGATCCATGTTGCGCGTGTTCGCTCAAACGTAGTGATAAACGTGACCTCAAGTGACGCCTTAAATTAGATGTTAATGCTATAAGGGGTGAATGTTGTTTGTCACTTATAGCAATTCACGTACAGTCCATGGCCTACTATTGTTGTTTTTATTTTATTCGATCACCGGTTATATTAATAGTCATCATCATATATACTTTAAAATACCATTAGCGCAAGTATTAGGTGAAATAACCCGTTTCTTGCACAAGAGTTTTGTTGACCAATGACACGGAACTACATTTTCCTGTTCACCGGTGTAAAAGGTTGAGAGTACTTCTTTGCTAGCTGGGGAGTAGTGCATTGTGCGCGTGCGCGCGATCGCAGTGGACAACACGATCACAGCCATTGACTCGATTTACTGCAGTGGCAAAACATTTCATCTTTTTTTGTTATTGGCTACACTTTTTTCCTGCAAATAACTTAACAAGTTATGCCATAGACTCAGATGTGTTAATAACCCAAATCAGGGGGCTCGGTGCTGGAAAATCCAGTGTACACTGACTGATGACATGCAACAAGTGATACCTTTTGAAACCCCCCTAGTGTATCAATCCATTCACTTCGAAACCACGCGCTTTTGGCAGCGACTCCTCGCGGCATATAAACTTTCCAGTAGTTGCAGTGTCACAATACAGTAGATGGCAGCACATGTTTCTGATACACGTTCCAGGTGATGGGTGTACAACGGCGACCATACTGACTGTGAAATTGAGAAGCGACGAGCCCCATAGTCACACAGTCGACATAACATTCACACTGAAGAACGACTATCCACTGTGCGTCCCAGACATATCGCTGTCATGTCCCAGTCTCTCCCGGACAGACTCAGGGTTGCTGAAGGCGGACGTCGAACGTTACGCAGACACGTTGATTGGGCAACCAATGCTGCTAATGTTAACGTTATACGTGAAAGAACGCTTGGAGAACTTCAAAGTCGACAGTACGGAAGCTCAGGTGAAGGACCACGACCGTTGTAGGCGTAGAATAGTGTTACTACACCTAGATCATATGCGAGCCAAAGTTCGATACATCAAGACGATCGGCCAATGGGCGGAGGAGCTAGCACTGACTGGCCGATTAATATGTCATGAGCGATTGATTTTAATCCTCCTAGAAGGAACTGAAGACGACTTGAAGGTGAGCCGTAATCATATGTGCATTGCCAGGGGACTTGTCAGCGGCGTTAGGTGCATGTCTGGATCAACAAGCGATGATACAATTAAGTACATGTATGCGTCGTGTACATTATTAATGGCGACGAGGTAAACAGATAGCGACATACTACGTGGTCAGTGATTCGCTGGTACGTTGAGAATCCACAATTATCAGAAGATAGACGATGGTTTAATTCGACTTCTATGATATGGTGTGTGTTATAAGTAAGTGATGTTTAGTGTCTTGTGTTTTTCTTCACCACAGCGTTGATTCCAAGTAAAAAGCACACCAGAAATCTGCTTATCATACTAAATGAATATATACAGTGAATATATATGCATACTATTAAAATTACCCTCGGTACTAGACAAAAGTAACAAGAATAACAGAATGGGACCTCGCTGTTAAATGGAGGCTGTCCGCTCATCTGCCCAGAATTGGCTGAGCATAATTTGTGACGGAACGTGGGAAAGTTAAACATTAAAGGGTATTGCGGTTATCCATGCTCGCCTTGGAATTTATTGTCAATCAACTTTGTTTTTAAACTGGATGTTTATTTTGTTTACCACTTGAGTGCGTTGCGGGGGGATCTTTCAAATTGCGAACATTGTTCCGAGCTTAATGAAGTAACTAAGCACACATTGGCAGGCAGTAAACCTGCAACATGCTTGTTGTAGTCGTAAGAACGAAATATTAAATGAAAGAAATAAAACCTAGGATCTGGCACCCTCGCCTTAAGGTCAAACTTTGGACTGTACGAAAGCGAGTTGACCATATTAGTGAGAATAATTTACTATATATAATTGCTGAACATAGAAGAACTAATTTGGGACATTGCTAGGGTTACGTTAATTGTGAGGTGCTGTATTATCAAGCTGACCGCAAAATGGAAATCGGCCGCAGGTGAAAAAAATCAAGGTTCTCCTCTTGGCATCCCTGTCGTCAGAGGTGACTTTGGCTGTGGTTATCATCGTCCTTTCTTTCCTCACTTTTCTCTCACTACGTTCTCTATCTACACAGTCTCCATCGTTCTCTATCTACACAGTCTCCATCGTTCTCTATCTACACAGTCTCCATCGTTCTCTATCTACACAGTCTCCATCGTTCTCTATCTACACAGTCTCCATCGTTCTCTATCTACACAGTCTCCATCGTTCTCTATCTACACAGTCTCCATCGTTCTCTATCTACACAGTCTCCATCGTTCTCTATCTACACAGTCTCCATCGTTCTCTATCTACACAGTCTCCATCGTTCTCTATCTACACAGTCTCCATCGTTCTCTATCTACACAGTCTCCGATCGGTTCTCTATCTACACAGTCTCTTATCTTTTGCTGTTGTTCTCCTCCCAGGTATCTCCAGAACTCTCTTAACACAGTCCACCCATCGCATTCTCGGTCATCATCTCCTCCTTTTCCCTCCACTTTCTGGGCATCTGGTCTCTTTGCCAATTTTTTATCTCCCATTCTTTCCACGTGACCGGCTCGTTCCAGCCTACTGCTTAACAATTTCTTCTTAAAACTCCTTCACTCCAACCTCCACCCTCAGTTCGTAGATCAATCATTGTTTTTTCTTGTAGGAATATCTCGTTAGGCATCGAACCGTGTCAATTGATGTGGATTCGAAAGGCAGAGACTGCAAGGAACGGATGATGTCGGTGCTGATGGACGAAATCGTCGATACCACGGCTCAAAGGTAGTGCATTAGACACGTACTCACAGTCTGACAATATATATGAACCAGTTCTGTGGTGAGGAAACTATAATGTCGTCAGAGGATAATCAACGGATATCGGTAGCCGGCTTGGTCATGAATATTTTAAATGTTGAATCTCCTGCGAGTAATATTAATTGGATTGATTAAAATATAAAAGAGTGGTACGTTTCAGTTGCATAGCATGCGATCCTTGTTTTCTGTTTCACCACAGATGACGCGAACAACATGCTTTTAAACTGTCATTCCAACGTCAGACACGCATTCGCGTGTTTTATGATAGTGCATCGAAATGTTTTGTGTAAATATGAGCGATCATGACATGTCTTTTATTGTCGTCTTTCTTTGTGTTCTGGAGTCAGCTACCTGAGGCTATAGTCATTGTCATTCCCACTAATGGCCTTTCCTGGTGCCTGTGTCATATTCCACCGCAAACTAAATTAATACTGTTCTCTTTTTGCAGGTTTACATATTTCGAAGTAGCACAGCTACTTAAAGCTACGGAAGTGGAAGAGGTGTTTGTTAAAAGTGGACTTAAGTCCGAATACGAGACGTATGTGGTACCATTGATGAAGAGACAATAACCTGGTGGTTATTTAATTAAGCTCAACGAGAATCTGTTACGTCAGCGTAAAGATAAAAACACGTTTAATTTATATAGTTTATATGTAGAAATGTATATATTCGTATTGTTGCGAGTGTACATATAAAATAGTGTAACATAATGTAACATCGTGTCAGTGGTATAACTTGCATACAGTTAAGCAACTCGTCAGGTATTGGTCCTGGCTTTACCAAGGATTTGGTGCGACAACTGAAACATACGTAAGTTTGCGTCAAATGGTAATTGTGTGTCGAGGATTAAATCGCCAGAATTCCACATGAGTGCAGTGAAATCGGTTCAGTGATCCAATAGATTTATGTCACCGTTTGCCTTTGCAAAGCATCAGATTCAAGCACGAGACGTCCATTAGGTTGTACCTACCAACATCTTCACATATGTGCGTTGCATTGTACAGACAACGCGATGTCTGCTGGTTCACTTTTCCCCACATACAGATCGTGCTTAAAAACAATTTGGCCTGTGTTATTGTAGCTAAGTACTTTTTGCAACCAGAACAGCCTAAATGTTAAGACTTCTCAGACCGAATTTCTAGTCAGTGTATCACAATGTCATGATGAATATAGGTCAGTGTTCGTGGAAGAGAGCCAGCAAAGACGATCTACGCTCCATCGCATGCTACGAATGCCTTCGAGGCACTCGTAGAAATCCATGTGTTACATGTTAACAATCAATAGAGTGCATCAAAAGAACGCTGCAGCAGATCTTAAGCGCGTGGGGAAAGACTTCAAATAAGTAGGACTAGGTACACCCATATCAAGTCTGAAGTCTAAAGGTTTCGTTGTGGTTCCTCCCTCCTTGTTCTTGTGCTCTCCACCTTCCATCTACACTCTCGTAGGTCTTTCGAAATTGTCTTCTAGATAAGGAAAGCATCAAATGACATGTGACCTTTTACTGTAAATTGCATAGCGGAGCCATATGCTAATAAAAACGTCATCTTACGATATAAGAAATATCTGAATACGGATAGCAATGAAACCAGAACTAGTTTCGGACACAACGGCACTATCACGCCGTTTTCAGTGTGTTTCCATATATAGAATGCTAAGAATATGTGTGTGTGTGTGTTTGTGCGTGTATGTGTGTGTGTGTGGTGTGTGCGTGTGCGTGCGTGGGTGCGTGTGCGTGTGTGTGTGAACCTTTTATTGCTGCGTAGACAACCACAGAGAGAACAGACAGACAGAAAGAGACGGAGACGGAGACGGAGACGGAGACGGAGACGGAGACGGAGACGGAGACGGAGACGGAGACGGAGACGGAGACGGAGACGGAGACGGAGACGGAGACGGAGACGGAGACGGAGAAGAGAGACAGTCAGACAGAGACAGGGAGGGAGAGACAGGGAGAGAGACAGGCACACGCACGTACGCATGTAACGCACGCCACACGCACGCCACACGCACACACACATACACACACACACGATGCACAAAACAACAGTGCTTCTAGTCGAGCACAGAAATGCAGCCGTTACGATTGTTCTAATTGACATAAGTGTTCTAGCTTAACAGACTCGGATATATTACATACTAGCTTTATTGTTGTTGTTATCAATCATGACATGTCAACAAGATGTCCAACACAATGGTGCACTTGCAGCCAGTCCGCGTTCTAACAACGCCTCATACACATGCATAGACGTTGGAGCACTTTGGTGTACGCATTACAATGGAACATCGCTGGGAACTCGACCTACAATAATTATTGTATCCATTATTTCTAATTGTCTACCTTTACAAAACATATGCAAGTGATACTGAAGGGGAAACACTATAACTGATGGCACTGAAACGTGAATGTTGTTGTGTTGGCGAAGGCGATACACTAAGCTAAGTCGCACGCAGCTATAGCTAGACTATGGCGTCGTTTTAGCGCGTCAACTACCGCATAAAACAAACAAAAGACGAACGCCACGCCACTACTTTGTTCTGTATCTGTAATCACAGTGATATGTACGAGTACTTACAAAAATACAATTTACATACATACATCTTGACACGGGCAATTCGACCCATTCAGCTTCTCACCACATTTACAGGTGTATATCAATAACATCTTAACGAATATAACGATTAATGTTTATATCAGAATTGCAGACAAGACTAAATAAACGAATATGGTACCAGCTTATCCACGATGTGATTCATATTCACAATTTCACTAAGCACGTTCATTCCTACATCGGTACCCTCTTGAAAATATTTGGCAGTTCGTTGGTTTCACAGTCTTCTGGCCGTTTGGTATAAACGAGAGGTGGAATGAGGTTTCTCCTACAACAGCTCATGTCCTCCACGATGTTGTCCGTTCCAGAAACAGTCTGCTTTGTAGTTTGTATTTAATAAACTGCGTATAGGCTATCATACCCACGCGCATGGGATTTCAGTTGAGTTCCCATGGCTTGGTAACTGGATACGATTTGCACTGCGTGGCTTGTATCAACACGGTAATGTCAACAGTTTGTCCACATGCGATGGTCCCAATAATGTTATATTGATCCACATACGTTGACACACACTGATATTTCTACACAATTAGTAAACTGCGGCCCATCACTTTTTCGAGGAGAACAACCCCTTTTTCTTCTTAAGTGTCGACTGCTTCTCTACGGGCGTATATTTGATCATGTAGTTGTAAACGTTCGCCATATTGCGGTCAGAGTCTTTCTTCTTGCGCGCGTACACCGCGAACAGATAGTTGCCCGGCTTGGCGAGACTCAGCGAGAATTTCACCTTTTTGCCATTGTCTTTCATCGACACGACGCTTCGACAGTCCTCGTCTGGTTCTCGCGTGAGGTTGTACGAGAGTTTGACCGTTTCCGAGAGTCCCATCTCGATCACAAGGGTGCCCGTGTCAGTCTTAGTGATGGTTGGGTCCGAGTGGGACAGCGTCCGCATCCCAATCTGTTGGAACAGCTCATTCGGGCCCCATTTGTCTTTCGACATCCGCGACGAAGACTCCACCTTGGACACGGGCAGGTTGATCACCTCGTTAACACTCGTCACGTTTAGTAGGTACTTGCACGCATGCGCCAGAGTGTGGTTATCGGCGGCGTCTTCCGGTCTGGCGTAGATGTCGAGTCCGTACTGACCGGCCTGCGGCGGTTTCACCTTCACCGTGAGGATGTCGTCGTAGACGCTGAAGTTGACGAACTTCTCCAGCATCGAGTCCTCGACGCCGTTCATGCGCAGCTTGCACAGGAAGTGCAGCTTGCGCGGCAGCTGGAACTTCATCTCCAGGTCGTTGTCGACGCTCACGACGCCCGTGATGTGTGTCATCGCCTTGAGGCCGAAATGGCGCTCGCCCTTGCTCGGACCCCACTCGCCCGACGCGCAGTTGGGCAGTGGGTGCATCTTTCCGACCATCTCCTCACAGACGATCTTGAACTTGCAGGCGCACTTTAGTCGGAACGGCATCATCGTCGCGTTCGGGTCGTCGCCGATCTTGTTCGTCTCGTCGATGCGATTGGCGAACACCTCGAGGAAGTAGGAGCTCGGCGCCGGCACGTGCACGCTGAACAGCGCCTGGCTCTCGACGAGCGAGTGGAAGACGAAGCGCTCGAGCTTCGCGCCGCGGAACTCCGTGTCGTTGCGCCGCTCGCGGTCGGCGAAGCGGATCTGGTAGTGGAAGACGAGGTCCTTGGCGTACTCCGTCGGCACGTTCACCTTCACCTCCGTACCGCCCTTGTTGTCGGCGTACAGCACGGCGCGCATCTGCCGGTCGAACTCGAGGCCGTAGTGGAAGAAGACGGAGCGAACGAACGGCATCTGCTCGAACTGGGCGAGCGAGACGGGCTTCTCCAGCAGCTGTTTGTCCTCGTCGGCCGCCCAGAACTCGCGGATGAACTCGTCCGGGTCGGTGAGGAAGTAGTGCTCGTCGTACTGGTAGCGGATCTTGTCCTGCTTCTTCGTCTTCACCAGCTTCTCCTGCGCGTCCTTGTTCAGCACCAGATGTCTGCAACAGACCGGAAACAATTCATGTTTAGACCATTGCCTGAGAAACGGTTTTCTTGCAGTGTTTGTCAAAAGCAAAATTTCAAGTTTGTTTTATGTCTGTAATTTGTTTTAACAAGCCACACAATTCAAGATGGCCGCCAACACATAACAGTGCATCGTAATGTCGTTTGAAAAGCTACCTTGCATGCTTAGAATAGTATATGGACCAACATAATTTATAAAGGTGGATATAAACAACTCCATAAGATACCCTACCAAATAGTGTTTCAAAACTATTTGGGATGCTCTGGGGTGGTTTTGATACAGTAGCCTTAAACATGTTTTGTTCATTTTGCTACCACTTAACGTTCGGACAATTTATTTCTATTCAAATAAAATCAGTTGAAAGTAGTATACAAATACGGGTATTGCACACCGGTGTTATACTGTGTGAACTTTATCAGTTACAATTTTGGTGTTAACATTACGTAATGGATGAATGCTTCCACGAGACATATCTTTTTCTTCCAATTAACATTTCAACGAAATGTGATGCAACATGTTTCACCTAGTCCACTACAAGGCGTCTTATTCGAAAATTTTATAATGTTTATAGACATCTACAACTATAAAATGACTGTGACAACGGGGCCAATGTAAATACTGCGACACGCTGTACCATAAACTGCGGTGACAAGATGTGAATTCCTTTGGTGGCTAAGCACGTGTGGGTGTGTCGCGTTACATTGCTGTCATGTGACCGGAGTGTGTTAGGCGTGTGAGCCCAATAAATCGTCAGCGCGTTATGTTTATTTTCTCACACTTTCACGCACCGCTGACGTGTAAGACGATTATACCGTGGCCGCGATAAGGCAGTCTACCTTCTGTGTAGCAAGCGGAAGAGGATATCTCAAACCTCCGCGCGCCAATTGCCATCTCTATAGACAAATGCGCGACAAGTGGCACGCAGTGATTATAGGGCGCCGTTTTTTAATGACATATAATATATAACGATTGTTCTCTTGGTGTGAAATGGGAGCCGTTTAGATTGAGATCGACGGTCTGCTTCATTGGATGCAGCAGTTGGTGTCCGTTTGACCTCGTTGGGATGCACGGCGTCGCGGCTGATTGATGGTTGATATATTTGCTGTAAACTGATAGTTGTAGTTTTTCGCGTTTCCTCTGGCTACACAACAACTTATTCGTGTGACAGTGATACGTCAAGGCCCTTGCGTGTGTCGGTATGGGACAGACAAAGGTGACATGATCGTCTGACACGTCGGATCATTGACACCGTGCGACATTTGACTGAGGAGCTCACCAGTTACGTCGACTGTTAACTTACACCCCGCTGTGTGTGTGTGTGTGTGTGTGTGTGTGTGTGTGTGCGTGTGTGCGTGTGTGCGTGTGTGCGTGTGTGCGTGTGTGCGTGTGTGTGTGCGTGCGTGCATGGGTACGTGAGATTGTGCATCTGGGCGTATGGTATGTTTATTGAGTTGAAGTGTGACTGTGTGCCTCTCTGATACAATCAGGCCCATTTAGTCAAAGTGTTGGAGACTACACGCGCACGCACGCACGCACGCAGGCCGGCACGCACGCATGCACACACGCACACGCACGCGCACGCGCACGCACACGCACACGCACACGCACACGCACACGCACACGCACACGCACACGCACACGCACACGCACACGCACACACACAAACACAAACACACACACACACACACACAGACACAGACACGACACAGACATACACACACACACACACACACACACACACACACACACACACACACACAGCACACACACACACACACACACACACACACACACACACACACACACACACACACACACACACACACACACACACACACACACACACACACACACACACACACACACACACACACACACACACACGTGTTATCCCGAGACCTCAAGTGTTGTCGACTGTCGTAGACTCACCTGGCTCCCCAGTTGCACTGCACGGGCCACCAGTTGCCTCCGATGAGCACGGCGTTCCACGTGTTCTGGAACGTATCCTCGCGTATCTTCATCCCCGGCTCATAGCCCACACTCTTCGAATGCCCTTTGATCTCCACGCACGGCAGACCGGCGTAGCTGAAGCGGAACAAACAAACGGTATATGTAGTGTGATTTGTACAGCAGGAAGAAAGCATGACCTGTCTTTGAGGTCAGGCTTTCTGTTTCACTCAACCGTCCTTTTTAATCCGTTTTTAATACCATCGTAGGTGTATTTCCCCTATTATCGTCCGTCTGTATTTGTATATTATATTCGTACATATGCAATATCATCAGATCGGTCCTTTCTTGTATTAAAATTATCACCACATCGTCGTTACTCATACTTTTGCATTATCACCCTATTATCGCCCTACCTGCAGAGTCGCATGAAGAGCGTGTGGTAGGTCTCGGTGCCGTACTTGATCCCTCGCAGAAGTCCCATGGGCGTGTCCTTCTCCAGACCCTCGACGAACTCCAGCACGTTCAGGTCCTTCACCGTGATCCACCGGAATATCGCCCTGAGATAGACAGATGAACTAATAACCCCGTTGGTCGTAATTTCTCTCCTTTATCAAATTAATTAGTTGTCATTCTGAGTACAAATAATTACATTACAAGCCTTAATGCGTTACTATTTTTTCTGATAATTGTCCTGCTCCAGTTACGACTGAAATATAATGATTGATACCGAACTTGTTATACTTCTATATCAATGTCAGTGATGCATAGTCTAAGCTGCTTAATCCTAAGTGCATTCGCCACCAGATACTTAACCTTAAAAACATGTATGCATCCTATAGACTCCCGCTCATTCGCAGTGCTGAAGTGATTCTAATGTCAAATAACAAAGCTAAATGTGTGTCATTAGTTCTTAGTGCAATGAGCCTTACCTTGCTTTCTCTAAGTCACTCAAGCAATTTTGTGTCAGCTCAGCCACAAGGTGTGTGAATGTCGACTGTTCTTTTTCCGCTACCTAAACCAGAGACACACAAGCCACGGTTACTACAGACGCCACCTGGTGACACATCGCATCGAACAAGTACCTTGCTCTTTACCATGCTCTTCTCGACTTTCGCTGCATAATTGCATATACTATTTATTGGATGGAAAATGTTTTGATTTTGCAGGTGCCCAAATACTTATGAATTAGACGTGCATATTTTGGAATGTTCCACAATAAGTTATGCCAGTCACTACGCTGTCGTAGCTATTCGCTATCACATTGCATTTAAGGGGTCTTGTTCTGTGAAAGAGTGAAAGCAGAACACAACGTTTGACCTTACCTGATCATATCATCTCAAGACGGTTTCAAAACAATTTTTCTAACACCATTCAAAGTATTTGGGTCAAAAGGGCATTCGAAAAGAAGTACGTTCACGACACCATTATAGAGTAATGCGATTGTATGCTCTGCCTCTGTCTATTACTCTAGTATTAGCAGCATGGCAGGTTTCAACAACAACAATATGACAGGTCTAACAGTGAAGTATTTTGACTCATATGCCTCTGTTTTAATGTTTATTAACCATGCATATAGCTTAAGAAAAGGAAGAAGAAGACAGAAAGTGTACTCACACTGAAAACGTACTCGTCCAGCTCCTTGAAGACCTCGGCATCATAGTACAAGTCTCGCTTACGACAGTTGGGCGGATGAAATTCGGGCAACTCGATCGGAACAATCGTCACCTCCTCAAGGATGACGGCCGTGTCGACCGCATCCACGTCTCCGCCAGCCGCGTCCTTCTGCGGACAAGAATGCCCCAAAGCAAGTTAACATGCGTAGGGTGTGGCTCAAACGTTGCACGTAATTAACATTGTTCTTACGTTTGCTTCACTGCCAGAACCGCCTTTTATTTTGGCAGCTAAACTGTAAACGCTTGTGATATCGGATACTCTTGCCCAACGTGCGCCAAATAAAACAACAGATGACATCCATTTATGGAATTCAACATAAAGACACGGTGAATCGTTTTGCATACTTTGTTAAATAAAATATGATAATTGATTACAAGGAGTGTTAAAGATATGTGGAGCGTTGTCATCCAATATGAACAAGGTATGAACTAGTACGGATGACACGTGTGGTGACAATGGACGCCATTGTGTTCGACGACATGTTTACGTGTCATCCTCCGGCTCTAGAAGCATAAAAGCATAAAGTCGGTTTGTTGGTTCTCCTGGGCTGTATAATTAGGACTTGCTCGACTAAAAGTGGCTTCTATTGTTGTCGCCTGCTGTAAGCTGTATACGGGCCTCATTGTTAAACCGTATTATTCTATTCAAACAATTGCTCGGTTGTTGGCTCACAAGTGCTTTGTCAGCACTGCTTCGTACGATATGAACAGAGAGTTTTGGTAATAGCCGGATGCGTTTTCAGCCGTCTAAACAGACTCTTTGACAGGAGGGAGCGTCTCATTACAACTGTATGCTGTTCTTAGTTCAGAAGCTTGATAAAAGTATCTTTGTTCCTGGTTAATTACTGACAAATAATTCACACGTATTTTGTGTTACTCGCTGTATGTGGGTCATTTAATGAATATTGTCTTTGCAGATGGTTAGAGTGTTGATGCGTAAAGTTTAAATGTTATCTGTGCCTCTTGTTAGCTTTTAATGAAGATAAATGGTGTGTGTTGATCAACAAATTATATTATTTTGTACTTTTAACTACATCATAAATTAAACGTTCACTATTGTGTGTTTTGAGTGTATTCCATCCACGTGTTTCATTTAGTTCATGCATCACAATATGTTCAATTGATTAATGATTAATTTCGTATCATAAATGTTAATTGTTTTCGACCGCAGAACCGGAACCGAAACGGGTTGCAAATTGCATTACAAAAATACATCGGTTGACGGAATATATTGGAAACGCACCATTTCTTCGACGATCTCCTGACGGATTTCTTGCTGTTTCTCTTTCAGCAGGTTCAACATCTGTTCGCTGTGTTTCGTCACCATGTCTGCCGTATCCTGCTGCTCCTTTTTGCGCAGGCGCAATGTGATCGCTTCCTGTTTCTGCTTCAGTTTCACTGTCATACTTTCTTTGAGCTGATTCTTCTTCTGTGCATACTTCATGCTCACCGCCTGTATAAATAATAACAGTATATAATAAATAATAACAGGGTTAACACAGAAGAACTTATACTACGTATTCACGAACACAGTAAACAAATAACTTGATTTACGCATAATCCACTACATGGTGAGGACTAAATGATGAATAACATTGTAGTTTCATGCCACACTATAAACCAGAAAAGAATCGAACCTTTCAAGAGATATACACTTGTACAAAAGTGCAATTGTTCATATAATTATTCTGCTAAGCATCAACAATGTACACTCACATCGTGACATAATCTATTCTATGTATACTATGGTGTTATGATGCTCAGTGCATTTGCAATACACGAATAACTGAAACAATCTAGTGATTCAACTCACAGATGATCAGTACAACTTCAAACTTGGTCCGCATAAACATAGTGTCTGACCACACCCACCTTCTTGTCGTCGTCCTTCGCCTTGTGCCCAGTTCGCTTCTCCATGTCGGCGTCGAAGTTGGCCGTCAGCTCCTTGAGTCGCTCCTCCCACTCCTCGTCCACCTCCTGGTCGATCTTCTTCTTCTCCTCCCTCCGCTCGGCCCGGAACGTCTCCATGAGGAGGTCCTCATCCTGACGCTGCAGCTTCTCCAGCTGCTTCTGCGCGTCGAAGATCTTAGACTTCTTCCTCGCCTGCGTGACAACAACAAGAACGTTAGATGTTAGACTTCTTCCACGCCTGTATGACAACAACAAGAACATTATATCTTAGACTTCTTCCTCGCCTGCGTGACAACAACAAGAACATTATATCTTAGACTTCTTCCTCGCCTGCGTGACAACAACAAGAACGTTAGATGTTAGACTTCTTCCACGCCTGTATGACAACAACAAGAACGTTAGATCTTAGACTTCTTCCTCGCCTGCGTGACAACAACAACACTATATGTTATTTCAAGTACACCACCAACTAATAGTTCATGTAGTAAAGACTCGCAACTACACATCAGTAATATAAAAGTAATTGAATTGTATATGAGTTAGTGTAGACTCCATTACTGGTCACACAACAAGAGGACTAATCTGTTTTCTGTTATTAAAACAGAATAATATTGTTGCTGTATAGAACGTCTGATATGTAATAAAATTATCTACCGGACGAACATTAATTGTACTCTACTAGTAATTGTTCATTTGTTGCGGTCCATTGTGACTATACGTACTGACGTCATATGGATGGGGACTGGCATGACCAAATCTTGTTTAGGATTGACTTTGGTCAATAGGCCTATAGATATATCACGTGCGGCAGTGCAGCCGAGCATGTGACTCCGACAAATGGTGGCCTATTACACGCGGGGAAAACAACACGATTATTTATGATTGCACTCTAAATACTAAACAGTATGACACACATTCGGCAGCACTGAAATTGGCACTACTCAAAGTTCCGAACACCGAACAATGAGTCATAGCCCAAGGCAAGCGGACAGACAAGAGTGTTTCCGGTTGGGCAAATCTTGTAACCAAGCACTAGGGACATTCAGAGTTTCCGGCTTGCGTGCTGCTCTAGATGCCGTCACCCTACAACGCTGTCACCCTCCATTAAACGTGAAAGGCCGTCACAGGTCACCGATAAGAATGCTTTGGTGGAATGTGGAAGGTATTTGGAGAAGTTCCGTCTAGCACTGCCAGCGTTAACTACAGGTGCTTTAAATGGAGTCGGCTGGTCTGATTTCGGGCAGCGGTGTTCGTGGTTAGCCTATGTTATTAACATACGAAGGTGATTGTTGTTGTTGTTAAATACGTGAACTGAGATGTTGGATGTCAACAGTATTAAATTTTGTAAAGTTTGTGGTTCGAGTAAAAAAATGTGTAAAACATGTAAGTAACATTTGCCGTGTCTGTTCTGTAAGTGCGATTTAGTTTGCTGAACATATTATGACAATCAATCAACTAGGCAGCAGTTCCCAACTCGACAACAGATTATACTGTCTCGGGTCTACTGGTTCAAACAACCATGAAACCAAATCCGAATACTGGAGAGATGGTCGAGAGCGATAGCTGTGACACACATCAAAGACATAACCGTGCCTTTCGCCTTTAGACATGTACGCAGTGATATTTTAAATGCTGCATGGACTTCTCATATGTTTCGTACCTTGCTCTAGTCATGGCTCGCTTTGACGTGATTCCATATACAATAGGCAGTGTGAATAAAACATACAAACACACATTTCAATAGGACAAGCTATTTGACATGAAACTGCTTTGATACCGCGTCTTGCAGACCATTCAAACACAGAAACTGTCATTGCTGTCAAACGCTACTTGAAATCCCAGCCTGAGGTCACTATCGCGTCGATCGTTACATAATTTATATCATTGCTCCACGTTACTGATATGAAACATTTGTCTTACTACAGTGATTTGCATCAGTCTGTAATCAGTGGGTTGAAGATACAATCCGAAGGTTTATAAAACGCCTTGCCATGTTCTGTTATTCCATGTAACCAATTTCCTGTAGCGAACCGCTCTTTAGGCACAATTGTACTTAGCATGTGAGACACACTTTGCGTTATCACGCTATTTTCTCCTTTAGCTGTTCCATTACGGTAGGATGTTTTCCGTCGTGTCAAGTAGTTTGTTCATCTGTGTTGTTTCATTTTCGGTATTTTTTTATTTAATACCTTCATCTGCAAATCTACAATTACGGCTACATGCCATCTACTTTTGTTGTGCATGCCGTTGTATGCCCGATAAAAGAAGTAAGTTAATTTTAATATTTTCCAGAAATTGCAATGTCAACAATGGCATAATATGGAGGAGAACAATAAGACCCAGAAACGCATGACATGGAGGCAGATAGGATGAAAGGTCCACCGAATGGCAATGGCGGCTCAAACGGTGGAAGACATCGGTTGGGGGCCTAAGCTCTCACCCAGCAAATACACCTACTTAAGGACATAAGTGCAGGCCTAATGGTGTTGCGTCGATCAAACGCTGTATTTGACAGACAACCCCATGACCAACACTGCAATGGAGGCCGGTCGCCAGCAATGGGTGGTCAGTCTGTACTGATTTGCGACGGTCTAAATCAATTTAGAAAGCCTTTCTAAGCATACGTCTGACAGTCCACAATCACCTCCTAACAATTGGCCGCGTTGTCCTTGTCACCCCGGCAGGGTACTAACTACACGAGCCTCAGAACATCGCCACAAGCTGCGCCAAATACCAATGGGACACCAACAGTCGTCGCGGACACTAAACGTGCGGCGCCTCTCCAGGCCCGGCGAAAATGTCCACTTGCATCTTTGTGTTTGTGTGTTACACGAGTCTCCAGCGCGGAGAAGCAGGAACACATACGACGCTTTGAGCTTTGCCGCTTGGATTGGTTTTATTTAACGTTACGTACTTGTGGTCTACTTTGCCAAACAATAAGCGATTCTTTCAGTTTTACTCAAATGTACTACAGTCTAGATTTATCTAAGGATGGATATAACAATAGTAACAGTACAGTATTTTATATCTCCTTTTATATCCACTCAGAGGCGTCAGCTTGTGAATTATTGACCACTAAACGTGTTCATTAAAGGTATATAATTTTAAATGAATGCCTTTCTATTGATTTATACACCGTAGATCAAAGGCCAATTGTCCACGAAAGCAAATTAGCACAAAAAGGGGCAAATGGACACCGGCACATCTGACGAAACGCATTTACAAGTATCCCGAAGTATCGTATCAGTGTACATATATCCTGATTTAGAGGTTGTAAACGGAGTTAATCATATCAGGGATACCCAACGCGTTTCGCAGTAATATTACGCAGTGCAACGACTACGATCATTCAACAACGTAGTCAATCAACACATGAGAATTCACGAAAATGTACTTTCGGGGACTGATACCAATCGAGAGCCACGCCCACCGCATTGGTTCCGCGGCACTTGTGGTGCTTTTGTTTGACAAGACCGTACCCTGTACCGTCCAGGTTATTGACATTCCGCGGGAATTTTTCCACTGCTACTCGCTCTCCGCGCGGAATGTCTTTGTGACCGAACGAAGCATACTGCTCCATAATTGACAAAGCCCGATATTCCTGTGATTGTGGTGACGTTTGTGGTTTTGCCGGTGGAGGATTTGGTGGTTGCTGTGGTCGGTGTCATGTCGGAAGATCTACACGTGACCACATGGTTACGTTATGCGTGTGTGTACGTGTGACTATGTATGTGCGTGCGTGCACGCGCCGACCGTGACAATGTAAGCCCCCCCCATTTTACATCAGGCACATCCCGGTAATAGATGAGGCACTGGCTCGCTGGAGATGCTAATCGCACAGTATCCGAGACAATTGTGCTCTGAGCTCCTGCGCGTTCACGCGAGTCGCGCCGTGTCACAGCCAGCCACAATCACGTGTATACCTATGGTGTTCGCTAGACAGGGAAGTCCCTTAAAGAGCAAAGTGATCCAGTTTTCCCGTTTACCAGCCCCCAAAAGCGTGAAGCGCCAATGAGAAAGAAGCTGTGCAGAAGGTCGCGAGCCTCCCGTTGAATGCCTTAGGTCGTCTGGCGCTCTCTATTGAATTACAGGGACTCAGATCGTTCCGGTTCATGGATTGAGGGCAGCGCTTTATCTCCTATTGTGAACACATCGACGCCTGGTTGTTTATATCTTGCTGATGCGCGGAACAATTGTCGGGGCCTTCCTGATTGGTTGGCTTGTCGCCGGTGCCATTGTGTGGTATCGAACTCCGACGGGAAGAGTATAATACGATACAAAATGACCAATGACACGTTTCGTGAAGCGCGTCCAACATCGTCATTTCTCATCGTCAAACCTGGCAGTCTGCACAATCAGAACAGCTTTACCGGTAACGAATCGCCGACATTGAATGCTTAGCGTTTAATTTATTAGCTCTGAATAGAACGAAAGGGAACACAAAACACCTTTTCGTAGACAGGTCCATGTGGTGGTCGTTTATGTCAACCTCAAGGAACTACATAAACTGAACAAACCCCTCCGAGCAAGATGGATGTCACGTATACAAACACATTACACACTGCATGAGTTGTCAACTAGATCGATCAGGACTCTCATGGGACGTTCGTGGTTTTATATCAGGTCGAAAATATATCGTGCAGTCTGGCGGATACTCACATACCGCAAGTTCCATGACGTGCAGACACAACTTAAATTACCCAACGTTGCGCAATCCAGTGTGACACGCGCATGTCCCAAGTACACCGTAACAACTATAAGTGATTCATAAAATAACGTGTGCCTGTTATAATTAGCCCTACGGTCTGCAGTTCTCCCCCAAAGCTGTTCAGTCCCAATTCAAGACCGTTCAACCTTAACGTCCGAGACAAAGACTGCGAGGAGCCCTGAGCAAGTGTACTCCAGACGCGGCCGGTGTGTGACGAACAAAGCTGACGTTCGTTCCAGGTCACAGATGTCGCAATAGAAACATACTCGAGTGTTCGACGCCACTGTAACTATAGTGTTGCCAGGTGTGCTGGTTTTCATACATTACGTTATTCGTCTGCTCTCTGATAGCAAACCTGTGGCACCATACAATATTTCGTCTATGATTAAGTTGCTCATGCCTTGAAACATGAGTCGTGTTTGAAAATTGTAATCATAACAAGGGCAGTGTAGTTGAACAGCTATTTACATGCAGTGGCTAAACTGCTTGTGATCAACACCGACCCTAGGAGCAATATATTCATGTGGCTGTCGTAGTGTGGTACATCAGTAGATGTGCTAGTTAAAGACACTGTCGTGACGATACTTAACCAAGATAAGACAAAGGCGGATTACTGACTTTTAACAAGAGACTGTGGATGCGATCTCACCGTGCAAATAATATGCAAATGAGCAATCAGGAGTGTATAATTACGGACACGAAGCGAGGGACGCTAACTTGTTGTACACGGCCAAAACAAGTTGACCGAATGACATGCGTTGAACCTTTGCACTTGCAGATATACGCGAATGCTAACAAAGACAAGGACACGACGCTTGATAGATTACCAACATACATGAAGCATCCTGCCACCGTCCTTTTACCGTCTGACGTAATTCCTCAACGTGTAGTCTGTATATCTTGATAAATAGAAGTGTTGTGCTTCGATCTGCAACTTTCGCAGTAGATACACATAACAAGGTTGTGTGAACTAACAATCAGGATTAACAGTGTGACGACAGAATGTTGTGTCAACAGCATGCACTGTATGACACTACACAGCTCCTCAGACGACCTGGTATGTCAGTATGAATGGCAGCAGTGAAGCAGCCAAACCCGCCTTAGAGACCCCATTAAAAGGTAATGAAAAATCGGTGGCTATACATAGTGATGTGGTCGCCAACAATCACGACGGCGATATAAATGTCCAGATAAACCTGCGATACGTGTTCCATCATACGGTAATTGGCCATCGTGTTAAATGTCTAGAAAGGAGACAGTTATCGTGTACAAGACACGTCTACAAAACAATCTGTGAGCGGAGACAGCACTAGCCAGGACGTCAAGAGGTCACCAGAACCAGTATGGTGGACAAGCAATGACGGCAGAACTGAGAATTAACGACTGTATGACTGACATGGAGGTAATGCAGAAAGAGAGAACTGGTTCTTGTGGGAGCTTTGTCAAGCACACCTATAGGCATGGATGTGGCGAATAAATTAGTAAGTAGGTATTGACTTATATTGCCTTTTGGCCAGTGTGACCTCTTGTTTTCCTACTCGATGCAACATCCGTCCACATGTTCCTAGCCAGAGGAAACTGCTCTGAAATACACACCGGGCGTGATTACATCGGTCCACCTCTTTACTGGGGCTCCATTTCCCCTTAAAGTCTTGATATGCTAATGAGATGTTCACTCAATCAATATACGACAAACATGCCCAATCCACCGATGTCTTTTTCTAGGACTTATGACATAATTTTATGAGTTTAATTCAGGAGGGAGTTCCTCTTCACCGATTTGTTTATTTTATATATACAACTAGTCATCTCGTTTAGGTCAATAGTGGGTATGAAATAGTAAATAAACAACAGTAGGTCAAGTTCATTTATGTCATTGTTCATCTGTAGAGTACAGTACACATGTCACATCAGATATTTAATATAGATTCTGTAAGTAAGACCACGGTAACTGCTTCCAAGGTACACCAAATCAGAAACAGTGAACAACATAACCGTATTGACAAGTGTACCGGGGACCCTTGTGTAAAAGAGTGACCAATCAATCCAACCCGGATTGGCCGGCGGTGAAACCTTTTTGCGCAGTTTCAACCCGCGTGACCTGGAAACACTGCTGTAGTTCACGGTTGCTTTGGCTGCGTACCAACCCTTGCGTGTTGTTTACATGACCGAATATGGCTTTGTCGTTAACGTGGATCAGTGAAGCGTGGCTAAGTTGGAATGTGTACAACACACATTGTATAAACACGTGCTTAACATGTCCGTCGCCTCTGGTGGAGGCCGGGGATGTCCACGACGAAGCCGTCGGATCACTGGATGGCGTTCTTACGGTGCACGGGTCATTACGTTTTTTGTGATTATGCTTATTTGTGAATACATGCAATGTATAATAAGTAACTTAATGGGTAGTTCGTTTAGAAGACCCGGTGAATCGCCCAAAGGGATACGGTGTTGATAAGTTATTCTACACAATTTAAATGTTTCGATTGATTTTGTGTTGATCAGAGGTTAAGAATTCTGTGAAGATGTGAAGAAAATATTTAATAAGTTTGATGGGTTGGAGGAGAATGTTGCTAAAGAAAAGAAGAGGCTGGCAGTTGATGGAGAGACGGAGATTAGTCGAGAAAAACAAACGGCAACAACTAGAAGCAGGATTAGGAAGATATGGTATTATCAGTTTTTATATAAATGTTGTACTATGAAAGGTCGTGATTCTTGGTACCAAGAGACGTTTGGGACCCCGCAATGTCCTAATACTAGACACAACGACATGACAGTCAGACAAAATGCTCTAGGTCTAATCAGTCCGTGTACATGCGCTATTCCGTCAGGTCGATATGTACCATCACAGTCGATATGTACCATCACAGGAGGGTCAAAATCTGCGTCAGAAAATCTTTGGAGACTGGTTAATTTTGAATGCGAACTCGTCACACGCGGTTGAGCCATTACAATGTGATAAATTATTCAGGTATGTCGTATATTTATCTTGCCTATTAATAATTGCATATTTGGCCGAAACGTTCGCAGCTGCCAACGTTTTGTGCCGGCGGCGACCTGATTTCTCCTGCTCTGTGTTGACAGTCTACCTTGGATTTATCGCTCCACGCTACGAACACATGGCACGACCTTGGTATAGGTTTGGCCACCCGTGACCGACAAGTTTTGGTTCACACCATTGCTTTCTAGAAAGTGCCACTTCATATTTCTACGCAAACTGCAGACAATATATAACAGGTGTGGATTGCTAATTACCATACTAAGGGTGCAGCAACGTCTAACGTGGACGGTGGAGATTATTGTGGGTCTCTTTGTCGTGTTTTATACAAGCTAAACATGCACCGTAATACAGCTACGGAAAGACATGTTTTAGTGTGTATGTAACCACCAGCTTCACAACGTTGTTGTAGGCCATAATTTCTTTTAGTTCCTATATCCTACTCGGATCACGCAGTTTTTTCATTCTCGACTCTCGACTGGCGCTCGCTTCTTAATTTCACATTCACTTCGATTTGAGTTAAGTAGTACTAATCAAAGGGATTAAGTGGCAATTGCAATGAACGACGAGTACAACTAAGCAATGGTGGCAGGCGGACTGAAGTAACCCCAGTTGTGCAGCGCGATGTCGACACTTCAGCGGCAATGAAGGCCATTATAATTGGTACACGACACCCCGACAAAGGCACCGCTCTTCGGCAAAGACGGGATGAACTCAGGATTACAGCCGCGATTTGTGTTAACATATACACACTTTCGTTGTGTCCGTATTGCTGATGGAAATGTGCCAGTTCACCACAGTCGAACCAGCGGACCGAAGTGACCTAACTACACGAATTTTCTTTTTACCCATTCGGTCAGTCACAACACAAATTCTCTCATTAAACAGCTAACCTAAATGACAGGCCGAGCTAAAACAGCGCTAATTGTCCTAACTGTTATCCTGCACGAACACGCCTTGATGGTGACTCGGCGCTAGACAGTTTTTCACGTAATTAATTGCTGATAATTAATACGACACACGGAAGCCAGCGGCGTCGCCCCGGGCCCTCTCATTACGCACATCGACCAATCTAATGAAGTTTGATGTACACCAATGTAGGTTGCCTCTCGCTACAGATGTCATTCTGTGTCATAGATTGTTTGTCAATGTCACTTACATTTTGCAGACGGTTTCACTGATGTTCTTATGAGATCATAAGCCAGAGTTTGCTCTTTAAGATACATGTCGGTCCTTAACTGTGATGTTCTGTTTAATGAGATATCTTCCTCATGAGGTCACCATCTAAGTGAAACTGTCCCCTGGACTCATGCATCTAGATACTTGCTTTATTCAATTGAATTAGCTTTACATTTATCTCTTGCACTTTCATTTTATCAAAACCCGTCTATGCAAATACGTCTGCATAACGCATGTTTGTACGAAAGAAAACGTTGATATGCGCATAATATAGAGACACAAAACGTCTTGCGTTTTCTCGAAAGTCATCAGGAATATTATATATATATATATATATATATATATATATATATATATATATATATATATATATATATATATTGGTTTTTTTTCAGCCTTCAAACTTTTGGTATTTCGATGTATTTTCAGTTATTGCTTTCACACTGTATACATTTAAATGTATAATTAGTTTTCGTTGACATCACATAGTTATCATTAGTTATCATTGATGATAGTTTCAGAATTGATGGTCTTTTATATATATATATATATATATATATTATATATATAGTATATATATATATATATATATATATATATATATAATAATATATATATATATATATATATATATATATATATATATATATATATATATATATATATACAGTAACACACGCCAATCATTCTGAAACTATCATCAATGATAACTAATGATAACTATGTGATGTCAACGAAAACTAATTATACATTTAAATGTATACAGTTTGAAAGCAATAACTGAAAATACGATCGTAAATACCAAAACGTTTGTTGTCCAATTCCAATGCGAGAACGGCATACGGTTGGAGCTTTAAACGAAAGTGTAGATCTTGTCTTGGTAATACTCTTTCGTTGTACCTGAAGAAACTCAATGTTATAACGACACGGTAAAAGTTACGAGGCGCATGGCAGACAAACTTCGAAAAGCATGACTGCGAGCACGTGGTGATTGGACGTCTGAGTCATTAGTCCAGTAAAAAACTGTGTTGACCTTCCAGCAACTCTCACGACGGTCTATAGCCCACATTCATTATGAAGTCATCCAGCTAGAAGATGATACTTTGGTCGAACTGATAGTTGGTTGTAAGTTGCACATGTTCTTTCTTTTTTGGCTACTCCAATGAACGGGTGTACCATTGTTCTTCTCCACCGGAATGGGACATGCAATTGCGTCATTTAGACGCAAATCAAACATGGTGTGTTTGACGTCTGACGCACTTTATGAGGTTCTATAGTGTGCACGTCTGTTCAGGTTAGCCAAACGTATGCCCCTATCACGCGGTGTCTGACAAAGCAGGCATTTGTTCATGAAATATACGATTGCCCAGGGTTATGTCGTACACATCTCATTCACATAACAGTGACGTGAGACGATGACTGACAAAACGTGTAACTTGCGCGGACATTCTATGTATTGTTCCGACAGCCATGTTTCCCGTAGACATGGCCGTTAGTGCGTTTGCTTTAAATGGAGTTCAATCGATTAAAGTATTATATAATGTGCCGATGTGACATTCTTGTGGTCATTAGCAAAGTGACTGCTGAAATTGCGTGACTTCGGCAATGGCTGCGGTCGTTACGACAGGAAACTGCCGATATCCCGCAGTACAACGACCCACTTCCGGTACGATAGCCCCCAAGCGGCCGCGTGCCAACAATACCAACAAGTTGTCGCGAATGTTATGTATAAAGAAACACCCAGTCGAATAGGGAAACAAAACAAGGACGACTAGGTTGCATGTGAAAGATGTTGCCCGCAGGTATGTATGTATGTATGTATGTATGTATGTATGTATGTATGTATGTATGTATGTATGTATGTATGTATGTATGTATGTATGTATGTATGTATGTATGTATGTATGTATGTATGTATGTATGTATGTGTATGTATGTATGTATGTATGTATGTATGTATGTATGTATGTATGTATGTATGTGTATATGTATGTATGTATGTATGTATGTATGTATGTATGTACGTATGTATGTATGTATGTACGTATGTATGTATGTAGTATGTAGTAGTAGTACTGTACTGTAGTATGTACATGTACGTATGTATATTATATATGTATATATTATGTATGTATGTATGTATGTATGTATGTATGTATGTATGTATGTATGTATGTATGTATGTATGTATGTATGTATGTATGTATGTATGTATGTATGTATGTATGTATGTATGTATGCATATATGTATGCATATATGTATGCATATATGATGCATATATGTATGCATATATGTATGCATATATGTATGTTTGTATGCGTGCATCCACATTCCTTGTTCTTAATTACGTGTTCCCCCTTCGTTTTTACCTACATTTTCCATCCAAACTTCACATCGTACACGTCACAGATGCACACGCACTTGCTAAAAAGATCCCACTAAGACGTTTCACTAGGTATCTTTGCATGCACCAATTGCACCATTATACACATGTCACTATTCATTTAAATAAGTAGCGCTTAAGTTCATGTAACAAACAGGTTGTATTTGTTTATGCACAGGACCCCGCTGTTTGACTAACTGTTGTGAGACAAACGCTTTAGAATAAAGACTAACATTGACTTGGTATAGTCAGTGTTTTTTCTTCAAAACTGAGTATCCAATTGACGCAGCCAACAAACAGTGGCAATGCACGACACTGGGGGGTCTCTGGATTCGGGCGATAAAAACCAACGACGTAATTACGTTTCACATTGACTGGGCCATATATTTAATTTATGTGCATGTGGTAACGTAAATCTATCCACACATACAGTGGAGGTTCTAAAATTGAACGTAGACAGCGAATGAACGCAAATAGTGCATGCTGTATATTTAAGGCTTAAAGATATGTCAGTTATATGTAGGTTATACTGGCGTTGACTCTTGTCGCTGAACGTTAAATGTGTATAATAGTCAACTGCTAAAATTCCGCTGTTGGCAGTATTGCATATATTTGATTTTACGGAATTGGTCTCTGACGATGATTTGCTATACGAGATCGCAAGCGGGTCAAAGCATAGCTGACTCAGCGACTTCATGTTCGTACTGTTGTCACCACTGGCCAGACATAGTGATTCGGGTGACGCAACGGACGTGGCCTTATTCGTTATTGTCATGTTACATCCGTCTTGGTTGTCACGAATCACAATCGAGTGGGTTGACGACGGCTGAAAGAGGTTTCTAGATTAACTTGTGCGTGGGCCCATGGGGTGACAAACAGCTAATTGATGACGTCACACTTTCGTGTCGTCGATCGTAGTCACTGGTGGATTGAAACACCGACGTAGTCAGCAACAACTACAACTGTTCCGTTCATCAAAGCAATTGCACCAGTTACACGTCGGTTCTGAGTCAAACGTTAGCCCACTTAATCATTGTGACTAATTAAGGGCAGGCAGTGTTGTGATTTCAGCCACGCCCCAAATGTGATACGACGCGACAACTACGATGCAGCATGACCTCAATCGTGCGACACGTGACCCCGTTTTGTTGACACGCGTGGTCGTGTGGTCAGAGGGTTTGACTCAATACTACGGAATGGTAAAGTGCCATTTGAAATCAACAGTTCTACACCAAGGTGACAGTTGTTGCCATGCCGTTACATTGTGCCGCTACTGGCAACACGTATAGACATCGGCTATATTGTAAAGTTACCTTCATCAATGGATGAAATTACAATCGTATTGCATTCACTAGACTAGAGCTATGATGTGAATGCCTTGCACTCTTTAGAAATATTCGTCAGTGTAAAATAATCCTACCCCATTATCTGCTGGTCTATGTGCCTGCTTGAAAGTATCTATTATGTATATTGCCCACGTAAGATCAACTGATTAACTGCGAACAGAGAGCTTTCCTGCGATGGTAACCCGACTTGTCAACAACAGTTTGACAAACGGTTTGTCACCATGTAACGTATTTGCTTAGTCAACTGGTGACAGTATGTCTGGTATTTCTGAATACACCACGTGAATAACCAGTGGCGGTCATAGTTGGTGACTATAAAACAAGTGGAGCGTGACGGTATGTGCAGGTCGTCTTAATCTAGCATCACATTACAGATTGACACGTGTCGGAAATAAAAGGGACATATCAGTGTGACGTTAATATAGCAACGAGGCGTAGGGGTTCAGTTTTAAAGACTTGTGGTGAGAACATGGTCTCGAATACAGCCCCACCTCTTTCCAAACTTGGATAACTTTTGTATACAGCTTTGTCTGTGCATGTATGGATGTATGTGCATGCGATGGTGTGTCAGAGGTTCCCTGCCTGACGGTATCTTCAAAAGATGCTGTTTCAGCCATCACAGTCAGTTTTCCTACCTAGTTTAGCACAATACGTGTGTGATACATCATGCCTACGATGGAGGTGTTATTGTTAACTTGTACTGGCCATGTCTCGGCATGGACAACGTATAACTTCGCGTGCTTCACGTGTAGAAATACGCTTGCATAGTAATGA
>JAODUO010000745.1:102500-127500 GCA_025642075.2 Ridgeia piscesae | reverse complement strand
TGTCATCGTCAATGATGAGCCTATTTATGCAACCACGCAATGATGTGCATCGGTTATATTTAGTTACGCCTTTTGTGCAGAATACTTAGACGATCAGATTAGTATGATAATTTCAAACAACACAGATTATAATACCCTGTTGAGCTACGGCTGTCCAGCATCAAAGTCGTGTTGTTGACAGCTCGACGTAATGCCAGTAGATTGACCGTGACTCACCTAGCGGCGACCTGACACTGCACGGGCCACCAGTTGCCGGCGATCAGCACGGCATTCCACGTGTTCCGGAAGTTGCGCTCCCGAATCTTCATCCCCGGTTCGTACCCGATGCCTTTTCCATGTCCCTTGATCTCCACGCAAGGCAGACCGGCGTAGCTACAGCAGAACGCGGAAAAAGCTATCGTTGCATCCAGTTTATTAACGATTGCGTTATGATATTCTTGTGCAACATTTTTGTCATTTCGTTAATAATTTAATATCAACATTTTCCAGACTGGATCATTGAATTTAACTAGTCATCGTCGGACAAGGTGTCAGAAATACTGTTTGCTCTTTTGGTAGCCTACAGGTTAATAGTCGTGATGTTTATATATGGAGAGTTGACTTTCAAAACCAGTTATTTCCATTTCACACAAAAAGTATTCTTTATTCGGTTTGTACTTTTTCCCAGCCACGTGGCTGCCTTTTCAAATGAATCTAGCTGTTACCGAGGAAAGTGGAAAGCCTGATTCGTGTGAAAAGGCATCTACATGGATAAGAAAATGCACTAGGGAATGTCAGGATAAGTTTGTTTTGAAAGTAAACTCTTCATACAATTTTGACTTGAGTGTCCCACGATGAACACCAAATAAGTCATCTTGTCATGTCCCAACCATCCGCACAGCGCTACGAGTTCCACGAAAGCCCCCTGTTACCGCCCTACCTGCATTATCACCCTATTATCGCCCTACCTGCAGAGTCGCATGAAGAGCGTGTGGTAGGTCTCGGTGCCGTACTTGATCCCTCGCAGAAGTCCCATGGGCGTGTCCTTCTCCAGACCCTCGACGAACTCCAGCACGTTCAGGTCCTTCACCGTGATCCACCGGAATATCGCCCTGAGATAGACGGTTCGTAATGCATCAATTGGCCAACTGCAGTCCTGGCCGGAACAGTTTGGTTATGCGTAATGCTAATTTACCAGGTGCACATATTGTTAGAATAACGGGAGGTGGACATCGCTAACATTTCTTTTAAGGAAGTGACACCATTTTCAAAATACCTGAGTTGAAATCCAGGAATGTAATGTTTGGGCGTATTTTCATTCCAAACGCACATTTGTGGGTCATTTAAAATCATAGATGTTTTGACACATGCTGAATTGATTACGATAAACGTTATCGTTATATAATACACATATTGTATAGTAGTAGTAACCAGTAATATTGACATATTAATACTCAAAGCTTACTGCTTACTGCGTAGACTTGGTGGTCAACTCAGCGGTCAAAGTGACCTTCTGATCGAGCAGCTTGACCGGTCACTCAGCTGACTAAAGACAGTATTACTGTAGAGACCAGTCGTGGACTTATATAACGTGAACAGCTTTTATGCAGCAGCGGAAGCGCGCCTGGATGCTTAAATGGAAGAAGAAGTGGTGATTGTGTGAGTTGGGACCGTTTCACCAAGATAACGAGTTGGGACCGTTTCACCAAGATAACGAGTTGGGACCGTTTCACCAAGATAAAGAGTTGGGACCGTTTCACCAAGATAAAGAGTTGGGACCGTTTCACCAAGATAAAGAGTTGGGACCGTTTCACCAAGATAAAGAGTTGGGACCGTTTCACCTAGATAAAGAGTTGGGAGCGTTTCACCAAGATCAAGAGTTGGGACCGTTTCACCTAGATAAAGAGTTGGGACCGTTTCACCAAGATAAAGAGTTGGGACCGTTTCACCAAGATAAAGAGTTGGGACCGTTTCACCAAGATAAAGAGTTGGGACCGTTTCACCAAGATAAAGAGTTGGGACCGTTTCATCAAGATAAAGAGTTGGGAACGTTTCACCAAGATAAAGAGTTGGGACCGTTTCACCAAGATAACGAGTTGGGACCGTTTCACCTAGATAAAGAGTTGGGACCGTTTCACCAAGATCAAGAGTTGGGACCGTTTCACCAAGATCAAGAGTTGGGATTGTTTCACCAAGATAGAGTTGGGACCGTTTCACCAAGATCAAGAGTTGGGACCGTTTCACCTAGATAAAGAGTTGGGACCGTTTCACCAAGATAAAGAGTTGGGACCGTTTCACCTAGATAAAGAGTTGGGACCGTTTCACCAAGATAAAGAGTTGGGACCGTTTCACCTAGATAAAGAGTTGGGACCGTTTCACCAAGATAAAGAGTTGGGACCGTTTCACCAAGATAAAGAGTTGGGACCGTTTCACCAAGATAAAGAGTTGGGAACGTTTCACCTAGATAAAGAGTTGGGACCGTTTCACCAAGATAAAGAGTTGGGAACGTTTCACCTAGATAAAGAGTTGGGACCGTTTCACCAAGATAAAGAGTTGGGACCGTTTCACCAAGATAAAGAGTTGGGACCGTTTCACCAAGATAAAGAGTTGGGACCGTTTCACCAAGATAAAGAGTTGGGACCGTTTCACCTAGATAAATAGTTGGGACCGTTTCACCAAGATAAAGAGTTGGGAACGTTTCACCAAGATAAAGAGTAGGGAACGTTTCACCAAGATAAAGAGTTGGGACCGTTTCACCAAGATAAAGAGTTGGGATTGTTTCACCAAGATAATGAGTTGGGAACGTTTCACCTAGATAAAGAGTTGGGAACGTTTCACCAAGATAAAGAGTTGGGACCGTTTCATCAAGATAAAGAGTTGGGACCGTTTCAC
Source organism: Ridgeia piscesae (assembly GCA_025642075.2). Classification (NCBI taxonomy): domain Eukaryota; kingdom Metazoa; phylum Annelida; class Polychaeta; order Sabellida; family Siboglinidae; genus Ridgeia; species Ridgeia piscesae. The sequence continues at coordinate 124,629 of JAODUO010000745.1, read as the reverse complement.
CTAGATAAAGAGTTGGGAACGTTTCACCAAGATCAAGAGTTGGGACCGTTTCACCAAGATAAAGAGTTGGGAACGTTTCACCAAGATCAAGAGTTGGGACCGTTTCACCTAGATAAAGAGTTGGGACCGTTTCACCAAGATAAAGAGTTGGGAACGTTTCACCTAGATAAAGAGTTGGGACCGTTTCACCTAGATAAAGAGTTGGGACCGTTTCACCAAGATAAAGAGTTGGGACCGTTTCACCTAGATAAAGAGTTGGGAACGTTTCACCAAGATCAAGAGTTGGGACCGTTTCACCTAGATAAAGAGTTGGGACCGTTTCACCTAGATAAAGAGTTGGGAACGTTTCACCAAGATCAAGAGTTGGGACCGTTTCACCAAGATAAAGAGTTGGGAACGTTTCACCAAGATCAAGAGTTGGGACCGTTTCACCTAGATAAAGAGTTGGGACCGTTTCACCAAGATAAAGAGTTGGGAACGTTTCACCTAGATAAAGAGTTGGGAACGTTTCACCTACATAAAGAGTTGGGACCGTTTCACCAAGATCAAGAGTTGGGATTGTTTCACCAAGATAGAGTTGGGACCGTTTCACTAAGATAAAGACAGTTTCCCGCTGGTACGTAGTGGTGTTGACAGTTTTCAAGTATTTACGATCACTGCTAAGGATCAAAATACATTACGCTAACAGTGAAATGGGCCCTCGTCTAACGAGAACGGCGTTCAGAACAAAGAAAGTTGACAATGCGCTTTATAGATAGAAGGCTGTGTTGAAAGCTTTCTTATTGTGATATATTGATATTGTTGAGCGTATCGTTTCTTAGATTTTCTGTCTTGGCTATCGTTTTCGCTGGGCTGGACACCATAACATACCACTTGGATGTTGCACCGTGTGGCGCGTTCAGTTTCGCGTATCTTCTACATCACAGCACTTCCTATCTTCGCCCCGTTGATCGAATCACAAGTTCTAACAGTAACCACGGATCGTGCCGTTGTAAAGTCTTTGATGTGTTTATCACCTGTCGTTTACTCGGGCTCTATCCATTTTGTGAAGAGAAACAGATTCAACCACACTGGAATTACTGCCATAAGGTTCTTTGTACATGGCTTAAAACGGGTTCTAGATGTCCACTTGAGTGAACTGAAGCAACGTGGAGTGAACGAAATTGTCCAAGCTTCGAAAGTGTTAAAAGTTCGACGTTCCAATTGCTACAGCACCACGACCTACGCTGTACTAATTGTTAACAACTTGTGGCGGATACAAAGCACCACCATTTTGCATTATAAATGATATAATCATCTCGTCTCACTAGCCTTTATCGCTCTCGAGTTATCATGTGTCAAAACATTATAATACTCGGGTATTTTAAATGTGAATTGTCGGTGAATATACCCACAAAATGTACATTTTTGAATTTCTCTGCGGCCACTTTGAAAACGGAGTTACATCCCTTAAATAGAAGATTTCGTTGGGATTCATCTCTCTTCTTCTTAGACCATGTGAACCAAATCTTGTGATTTTGTCACAATCTGAAAACAGACGTGTGTTTGTGTCATAAGCCGCTGTCCTACAGCTACGACGAGTGTCTCTTGTCATCTATTATTATTGTTATTGTGCCAAACCCCACGGAACCAAAGGTCACCGTGTCGTCCTCGTTTCTAAAATTCTTACCTCGCCTTCTTTAAGTCGGTCGCGCAGTGGCCCGTCAGCTCAGCCACAAGGTCTGTGAACGTCGACTGTTCTTTTTCAGTGACCTGTGCCAGTGAAACACATCACGTTTACTGTGTCGATGTCGAACCATAGATAGGCCACCATTTCGCAGAACTACTTGTTTTGTACATATTTTATAGTGGAGGAAACGATTCGGCGAACAGCGTGGTAATCTTAATGAGAGTACCTTTTTTGTGGGTATGTTGGTAGATTCTCATCACGCACAGTTAATTCTGCATATGGCAACCACTATGTTTATGCAGGTGCCTTACTCAATACAGGCGTAGAGTGCTTGCTGTATGGTATACGTTGGAACACGGACAAACGTTTCTCACTCATTGGCTTCGGAACATGGTGAGTGTGTTCGGAGGATGATGCCCACCAAACATTGCACACCCTGATAGTCCTCCCCCATGTCCCAAATTCAACTCCAAAAACGCCAATTGCACCCCACAGAGCCTCACCTCTAACTCTCCAAAAACGTCCAAAATGGACAGGTTTCCTAAACTTTTGGTGAGTAATTATATTTCCATCCCTCCGGTAGAAGTTTCAAAATTAGATTGTTCCTGTCTAGACCCAGAAACAGATCAGATAACATACGTTGTTTACTTTTGGTTGTGTCGAAGAGAGGGAGCTCATCAGCTGCCCCCTGTCCATGGGTCGGGTAAGTTAAAAGAACAGATAAAAAACAGGACATGTCTGACAGTGAAGTACTATGATTCATGCGCATTTGTTTTGATGTTTGTTAACAAGTTAGATGAAGAAGAAGAATAAGAATAAAGACAGAAACTGTACTCACGCTGAAGACGTACTCGTCCAGCTCCTTGAAGACCTCAGCATCGTAGTACAAGTCTCGCTTACGACAGTTCGGCGGATGAATCTCGGGCAACTCGACCGGAACAATCGTCACTTCCTCAAGGATGACGGCCGTGTCGACCGCATCTGCATCTCCATCAGCGGCGTCCTTCTGCAGACAAGCAATGTCCCGGGGAAACTTACTGAAGTACATCAATGCCTCAGAACAGTTCATAGTGTTCTGTACATACGACGTAATGACCGAGTACATGGAGCATTAACATCTTCCCCAGTTCATAAATTGGAACGTCTTGGAGAAAATCGTAATGGTGTAAAAGTATGTTAAATCTCTGGCATATTTTGGTAAGTTAATTATTTGCCCGATTTCACAGAGTCATCGTATTGTATAATATCGCAATATAATTCCTAACGAAATGACTAAAATAGAATCGCCACTTAAACGGAACTAATGTGTCAGCGCCTGAAGTTGAGTTTCAGCGCTGGAGACATACCATTTCTGCTTCGATCTCCTGAAGGATTTCTTGTTGTTTTTCTTTGAGTAGATTCAACATCTGCTCGCTGTGTCTCTGTACCATGACGGAAGTGTCGTGACGCTCTTTTTTGCGCAGACGCAGCGTGATCGCTTCCGTTGCTTGTTTCAACTTCACAGACAAGTTTTCTTTTAGATGTTTCTTCTTCTGTGCGTAATTTAAACTCATCGCCTGTCACAAAGGTGCATACAATTTTACCCATAACCGTGCTATTATAACTTTTCTAATTTTGCTTACTAAATTTGACAACATCCTATCTTACATTATCTAAACTTGGAATACATTATCTAATTTTACATTATCTTACCGTACCTTGTATTATCTTACCTCGGGCCTCATGACGCATAAGCTACTTTTCAATTTAATTTCCTTGTCTACCCATCTGGCTTTAGTCTAAGTCTTCTACTCCAATTCAGGTTTATGTTTCCAAATATACTATGCTGATTTATATGTGGGAGACTCTCCACCTCCACCTAATATCCACTATAGGATCATTAGGCAGCAGTCATCTTCTGCCTTTCCAAATTCTAGGCACATGCTCAGCCAAGTTCCGTCTTCGCTTTCTGACTACTGACTTGATCTTCGATCCCTTTAATTACGATGATTTTATTTGCCAGTGCAGTTACTCATTTATTTATATCATGACCCCCTTCGACCTTTGAAGCAGCTTGTATTATACTTATGTTTGCAACTTTTTTTAATTTATTTTCCAAATCTCGATTCCGGGCAATAACACCGATTTTATTGACTTGCCTTATATATAATTTTCAACTCTAAACAATCCAACAACAATAGTTTTATTTATTTATTGTCAAATGTTTCCTACCTCTGTTACACAATTTAACCTCAATTTATCACTAATATAGGTTTTACGACAAACCAACTTAGACTACTTCATATGTAAAAACTGTATACTGGCTAAAATTCATTTCATCACACGTCTTTAGAACTGTTCTATGCACAGAACGGAATCACTTGCTTGTATAAGCAAGTTACAGGTCTTTCATGCAAACGGCTGACGCATTTTCACACGTTCGGCATCGCCCCGGTGGCTTATATCAACAACTAACACCGATTAAAACAAGGAACCTGTCTCGAGCCCACACCCACCTTCCTGTCCTCGTCCTTCGCCTTGTGCCCAGTTCGCTTCTCCATGTCGGCGTCGAAGTTGGCCGTCAGCTCCTTGAGTCGCTCCTCCCACTCCTCGTCCACCTCCTGGTCGATCTTCTTCTTCTCCTCCCTCCGCTCGGCCCGGAACGTCTCCATGAGGAGGTCCTCATCCTGACGCTGCAGCTTCTCCAGCTGCTTCTGCGCGTCGAAGATCTTAGACTTCTTCCTCGCCTGCGTGACAACAACAAGAACGTTAGATCTTAGACTTCTTCCACGCCTGCGTGACAGCAACAAGAACGTTAGATCTTAGACTTCTTCATCGCCTGCGTGACAACAACACGAAGGTTAGATCTTAGACTTCTTCCACGCCTGCATGACAACAACAAGAACGTTAGATCTTAGACTTCTTCATCGCCTGCGTGACAACAACAAGAACGTTAGATCTTAGACTTCTTCCACGCCTGCATGACAACAACAAGAACGTTAGATCTTAGACTTCTTCCACGCCTGCGTGACAACAACAAGAACGTTAGATGTTAGACTTCTTCCACGCCTGCGTGACAGCAACAAGAACGTTATATTTTAGACTTCTTCCTCGCCTGCGTGACAACACCAAGAACGTTAGATGTTAGACTTCTTCCTCGCCTGCGTGACAACAACACGAACGTTAGATGTTAGACTTCTTCCTCGCCTGCGTGACAACAACACGAACGTTAGATGTTAGACTTCTTCCTCGCCTGCGTGACAACAACACGAACGTTAGATCATTTACTTCTTCCTCGCCTGCGTGACAGTCCTCGCAATGTGGTAAAAGTAATTGGTTAAGTTAGTCACACGCACGCACGCACGCACGCACGCTCGCCACGCACACTCGCACACTCGCACACTCGCACACTCGCACACTCGCACACTCGCACACTCGCACACTCGCACACTCGCACACACGCACACACGCACACACGCACACACGCACACACGCACACACCGCACACGCACACACGCACACACACACACACACACACACACACACACACACACACACACAACACACACACACACACACACACACACACACACACACACACACACACACACACACACACACACACACACACACACACACACACACACACGGCATGTTAATTGTATCAATAAAGGTTATGTGTAGTGCCTTCATCCAACTCGTTCCATCCACTCAACGGCGACGCACACGTCCGTCGGATACACCGATCCACTTACCACGAAGTCTGGACAGTGCTGCTGACCGTTGGCCTGTCTGTACCTCCTATTCAGTTGACTCTGGACGTTCACCGGGTGTGCAATGGTGATCGCCTCGCCGCCGATGACCGGGGCGTGTCCAGTCGGCAGGACCGGCCTGCTGAATGGCGTCGGTACACCGGGCGTGCGCAATGCATTCTGGATGCCGACGGCGTCTGCGTCACATCCGAACAGCGCCGACCTCGGCGAATGCGTCCAACAGTAGATCTCCTTGTCCCCGAACTCCAGCTGGTTCGTGAAGTACGTCTTCACCGTCATGTGCTGTCCACACACGGCGCACTTGAAGCACTGCCGGTGGAAGACGACCTCGTTGACGGGTCCGATCTTCTCCACCTGGTAGACGCGCTCCCCGCATCGCTCACACTTCGACTTGTCGCCTCGGGAGAACATCTTCGAGAGGCTGTTGGGCAGCACGGCAAACGCTGCCATTGCTGCAGCCCGACACACTACACCGAGTTTCCGCTTTCCCACGTCCTGATCGTGACTGGTCGGTGGTGAATTGAACAATAAACCAAGGCGAACTGTGCCTCAAAATAGATTCATCTTTTGATATAATCGCGAAGATCGTGACCCAGAAACGAACAACATTTTCTTTTCACAATAATTTCATCGTCATTTCACGTCGTTGAACAGGTGCTCATTGCCTGTTAGTTGCTGACGTCAGTTTGTTCATTCCGGTAAAAATTCCAACTTCCGTGACGTCAAACCCGACATACTCATAAATAACGAGCGGCCGACGTTCAGTGTTGACCGACACAGCGTGTAAGACTGTGTACACCACTCGACTGTATCACAGACCGTCTAGTGATTGCTGCTCTTTGGTCCTTGCTTTCACGAGGAACCCCGCACCATTGTTAACTACTCAATGGCAGCCCACGGTCGACCGATCACTGATCCACTGCTTCGGCACACACGACGTGAGGTGACATTTATCTGACGCCCAGGTCTCGCATTGGACGGGTTTCAAAGCCGTGCTTGTGTCGTATGGCGTGGTTTGCCAAACTTCATATAATTCTAAGCAGTTAAATTTTCGTGTATCTTAGTGTAGGTGAAATGTCACACCTCAGTAATGGCGTATCGTGTGGCTGTTTACATGTGATCAGTTCACATTATGTTTTGTTTACATGTGGTTAATTTACGTGTAGTCTGTTAACATGTAGTTTGTTTACATGTGGTTAATTTACGTGTAGTCTGTTAACATGTAGTTTGTTTACATGTGGTTAATTTACGTGTAGTCCGTCAACATGTAGTTTGTTTACATGTGGTTAATTTACGTGTAGTCCGTCAATATGTAGTTTGTTTACATGTGATTAATTTACGTGTAGTCTGTCAACATGTAGTTTGTTTACATGTGGTTAATTTACGTGTAGTCCGTCAACATGTAGTTTGTTTACATGTGGTTAATTTACGTGTAGTCCATCAACATGTAGTTTGTTTACATGTGGTTAATTTACGTGTAGTCTGTCAACATGTAGTTTGTTTACATGTGGTTAATTTAATTGTAGTCCGTCAACATGTAGTTTGTTTACATGTGGTTAATTTACGTGTAGTCCGTCAACATGTAGTTTGTTTACATGTGGTTAATTTACGTGTAGTCCGTCAACATGTAGTTTGTTTACATGTGGTTAATTTACGTGTAGTCCGTCAACATGTAGTTTGTTTACATGTGGTTAATTTACGTGTAGTCTGTCAACATGTAGTTTGTTTACATGTGGTTAATTTACGTGTAGTCTGTCAACATGTAGTTTGTTTACATGTGGTTAGTTGGTAGGTGATTTGTTTGTAGGTGGTTTATTTGAATGTTATATTATTTAATTTATACATGGTTTGCTAATTCATGGCTGTGTAGGTCTGTGTGTCGGTGTGTGTCGGCATGAGTGAGTGAGTGAGTGAGTGAGTGAGTGAGTGAGTGAGTGAGTGTGAGTGAGTGAGTGAGTGAGTGAGTATGTGTGTGAGTGAGTATGTGTGTGTGTATGTGTGTGTATGTGTGTGTGTGTGTGTGTGTGTGTGTGTGTGTGTGTGTGTGTGTGTGTGTGTGTGTGTGTGTGTGTGTGTGTGTGTGTGTGTGTGTGTGTGTGTGTGTGTGTGAGTATATCCATGTGTGTGTATATGTATGTATGTATGTATGTATGTATGTATGTATGTATGTATGTATGTATGTATGTATGTATGTATGTATGTATGTGTGTATGTGTGTGTGTACGTGTGTCTGTGTCTGTGTGTCTGTGTGTCTGTGTGTCTGTGTGCCTGTGTGCCTGTGTGCCTGTGTGCCTGTGTGCCTGTGTGCCTGTGTGCCTGTGTGCCTGTGTGCCTGTGTGCCTGTGTGCCTGTGTGCCTGTGTGCCTGTGTGCCTGTGTGCCTGTGTGCCTGTGTGCCTGTGTGCCTGTGTGCCTGTGTGCCTGTGTGCCTGTGTGCCTGTGTGCCTGTGTGCCTGTGTGCCTGTGTGCCTGTGTGCCTGTGTGCCTGTGTGCCTGTGTGCCTGTGTGCCTGTGTGCCTGTGTGCCTGTGTGCCTGTGTGCCTGTGTGCCTGTGTGCCTGTGTGCCTGTGTGCCTGTGTGCCTGCGTGCCTGCGTGCCTGCGTGCCCGCGTGCCCGCGTGCCCGCGTGCCCGCGTGCCCGCGTGCCCGCGTGCCCGCGTGCCCGTGTGCCTGTGCCCGTGTGCCCGTGTGCCCGTGTGCCCGTGTGCCCGTGTGCCCGTGTGCCCGTGTGCCCGTGTGCCGGTGTGCCCGTGTGCGGTGTGCCCGTGTGCCTGTGTGCCTGTGTGCCCGTGTGCCCGTGTGCCCGTGTGCCCGTGTGCCCGTGTGCCCGTGTGCCGGTGCCGTGTGCCCGTGTGCCGTGTGCCCGTGTGCCCGTGTGCCCGTGTGCCCGTGTGCCCGTGTGCCCGTGTGCCCGTGTGCCCGTGTGCCCGTGTGCCCGTGTGCCCGTGTGCCCGTGTGCCCGTGTGCCCGTGTGCCCGTGTGCCCGTGTGCCCGTGTGCCCGTGTGCCGTGTGCCGTGTGCCGTGTGCCGTGTGCCTGTGTGCCTGTGTGCCTGTGTGCCTGTGTGCCTGTGTGCCTGTGTGCCCGTGTGCCCGTGTGCCTGTGTGCCTGTGTGCCCGTGTGCCTCGTGTGCCCGTGTGCCCGTGTGCCCGTGTCGTGTGCCCGTGTGCCCGTGTGCCCGTGTGCCCGTGTGCCCGTGTGCCCGTGTGCCCGTGTGCCCGTGTGCCGTGTGCCCGTGTGCCCGTGTGCCCGTGTGCCCGTGTGCCCGTGTGCCCGTGTGCCCGTGTGCCCGTGTGCCCGTGTGCCCGTGTGCCCGTGTGCCCGTGTGCCCGTGTGCCCGTGTGCCCGTGTGCCCGTGTGCCCGTGTGCCCGTGTGCCTGTGTGCCCGTGTGCCCGTGTGCCCGTGTGCCCGTGTGCCCGTGTGCCTGTGTGCCCGTGTGCCCGTGTGCCCGTGTGCCCGTGTGCCCGTGTGCCCGTGTGCCCGTGTGCCCGTGTGCCCGTGTGCCCGTGTGCCCGTGTGCCCGTGTGCCCGTGTGCCCGTGTGCCCGTGTGCCCGTGTGCCCGTGTGCCCGTGTGCCCGTGTGTCCGTGTGCCGTGTGCGTGTGCTGTGTGTCTGTGTGCGTGTGTGTCTGTGTGCGCGTGTGCCCGTGTGCGTGTGCCGTGTGCCCGTGTGCGTGTGCCCGTGTGCCCGTGTGCCCGTGTGCCCGTGTGCCCGTGTGCCCGTGTGCCCGTGTGCCCGTGTGCCCGTGTGTCTGTGTGTCGGTGTGTCGGTGTGTCTGTGTGTCGGTGTGTCTGTGTGTCTGTGTGTCTGTGTGTCTGTGTGTCTGTGTGTCTGTCTGTCTGTGTGTCTGTGTGTCTGTGTGTCTGTGTGTTTGTGTGTCTGTGTGTCTGTGTGCCGGTGTCCCGGGTGTCCCGGTGTCCCGGGGTGTGCCGGTGTCCCGGTGTCTGGTGTCTGAGTGTCTTTTGGTGTCTGTGTGTCTGTGTTTTCTGGGTGTTTTGGTGTCTGCGTGTTTTGGTGTCTGCGTGTCTGGTGTGCGGTGTCTGGGTTTTCTGCGCTTTCGGGTGTCTGTGTGTCTGGGTGTCGGGGTTTTCGGGTGTCTGTGTGTCTGTGTTTTGTGTGTCTGTTTTCTGTGTGTCTGAGTGTCTGAGTGCCCTGTGTGTCTGTGTGTCTGTGGGGTCTGTGTGTCTGTGTGTCTGTGTGTCTGTGTGCCTGTTGCCGGGTGGGGCCTGTGTGCCTGTGTGCCTGTGTGCCTGTGGGGCCTGTGTGCCTGTGTGCCTGTGTGCCTGTGTGCCTGTGTGCCTGTGTGCCTGTGTCCTGTGTTGTGTGTTGTGTTTTCTGTGTTTTCTGTGTGTCTGTGTGTCTGTGTGTCTGTGTGTCTGTGGGTTTGGGTCTGTGTGTCTGTGTGTTTTTTGTGTCTGTGTGTCTGTGTGTCTGTGTGTTTTGTGTTTTGTGTGTCTGTGTTTTCGGGGGTTGTCTGTGTGTCTGTGTGTCTGGGGTTCGTGTCTGTGTGTCTGTGTGTCTGTGGGTCTGTTTTCTGTGTGTCTGTTTTCTGTGTGTCTGTGTTTTCTGTGTGTCTGTGGTGTTGTGTTTTCTGTGTGTCTGTGTGTTTGTGTGTCTGTGTGTCTGTGTGCCTGTGTGCCTGTGTGCCTGTGGGGCCCGTGCCTGTGTGCCGTGTGCCTGTGTGCCTGTGTGCCTGTGTGCCGTGTCCCTTGTGTGCCTGTGTGCCGGTGTGGCTGTGTGCCTGGTGCCTGGTGCCTGCGTGCCTGGTGCCTGGTGTCTGCGTGTTTTCGTGTCTGCGTGTCTGGTGTGCGCGGCCGCGGGGGCCTGTGCCTGCGTCCCCGGTGCCTGCGTCCCCTGCTCCTGGGGCCTGGGTCCCTTTCGTTTTCCCCTGCGCGTGCCTGCGTGTCTGCGTGTCTGCGTGCCTGGTGTCCTCCCTGTCCGGGCCGTGCCTGTGCCTGTGCCTGTGCCTGTCCTGTGCCTGTCCCCTTGCCGGTTTTCCCCCTGTGCCTGTCCCTGTGCCTGTGCCTGTCCCTTTCGTGCCTGATTTCCGTGCCTTTTGAAGTTCCTTTTACTTTTTTTGGGCCGTCCGTGCCCTGTGCCTGTGCCTGTGCCTGTGTTTTTATTTTAAAAAATTTGTCACTTTACGCCTTGGGGCCCGGGGTTCCAAAGCTTCTTTTTCGGGGTTCGGGGTTCGGGCGGGCGGGCGGGCGGGCGGGCGGGCGGGCGGGCGGGCGGGCGGGCGGGCGGGCGGGGGGGCGGGCGGGCGGTGCGTTTTATGTGCGTGGCGGGCGGTGCGGGGCGGGGCGGGCGGGGTGTTGTAAGGCGGGCGTTGGGCGGTTTGGTTTGGCCCGGGCGTGTGGGGCGGGCGGGGGGCGGGCGGGCGGGCGGGCGGTTGGCGGGCGGTGCGTTGGGGCGGGCGGGGTGGCAGGGGGGTTTGGCCGGGCGGGCGGTGGTGGCGGTGGGGCGGGCGGGCGGGCCCGGGGGCGTGTGCGCGTGTGCTGGGGGCGCGGTTGGGGTGGGTTGGCGGGCGGGCGGGCGGGCGGGCGCGGTGCGCGGGGGCGTGGCGGGCGGGCGGGCGGGCGGGCGGGCGGGCGGTGGGTGGCGTGGCGGGCGGGCGGTGCGTGTTGGGGTTGGGGTGTGCTGTGGGTGGTTGTGGTTGGTGGCGGGCGGGCGGGCGGGCGGGCGGGGTGGCGGTGGCTGTGGGTGGTGGATGTGGGTGGGTTGGGGTTGCGGGCGGTCGGTGTGGTGGCGGGCGGTGGGTGGGTGCCTGTTTCCATGGGTGCTGGCGGCTGCATGTTTATTCATACTGTGCACATCCAGCCGTAGCAATTTTATGGCTATCGGCCAATGTTCTATGTCCAACATAAAGTGTCCTCAGTTGTGTTTGTAAATGCGCGAATCTAAAGAACAAACATCATGTTCATAACAACGTCATTTCAAAGAATACAATATCAATGTTAAGTAAGTATAGGCAACACTTTTTATTCATCATACATGTGATATAATAATTCATTTTACAAACTTCAATCACCACTTTTTAGCATTATATAAGTATAACACAACATTGCACCTGTCGTTTGCAAACCATATCGTTATAGCGATAGTTGTTTGATTTCTATGTCCTGTACTTGAAAAGTGTGTCTTGATAGTCGAATCAGAAATCTGTTTCATAGCAAGAATGTCCACAGCGTAATTTAATTTACTGTAATCAACGTGTGCTTTATAAATAAACACATTGAGATGTTCATTAAGATTCAAAGCGGTCGGCGTCAAAGTGGAAGACATCGCCGACGTGTGCCACTTGTTGGTCGCCGCCGTGTGCCACTTGTTGGTCGCCGCCGTGTGCCACTTGTTGGTCGCCGCCGTGTGCCACTTGTTGGTCGCCGCCGTGGATCCCCGGCTACGTCGTTCATTTCCCGTCGGTGTGTCGAACGTCAGCTCGTATATGTCAAGTAGTGCTGCCCGGTAAAAAGAATGTCGTTGTTAGGGGGAAGTTTCATAGAACTCTACTAGTAATAAGGTGGATAATTGCGAACAAAGCGTTGGTAATACTTCGACAACTAATAGTTACTACAATGTCATTAATTGTGTTTAGTTTAATATATAAATCGTACTATTCGTAATAATTTTGACATTTGAAAAGTCAACATTGAATTTCAGATGTTATCGTTGGTTAGTGGTCGACAATTGAGGTCTGGAATTATACCAGCTATGTATTTTATAAGATGATAATTTATGATGTTCATTTTAGTTTTTGTTTAGAGTTGGCTTCCTAATAATAGTTATTCCGACATCAAAATTCATATTAGTATAACGAATGTTAGTTACTTCAAATTCCAAAGTTCTCAATCAACGTACTAAGGAAATAAATAAGGGAGAATTGTTATCTGTTATTGTTTCTTATAATCAATTATTATCACAAAAACAATAAAATATATATTTGTTCATTTTTAAACCACGAACATGTGAGTTAATTCTACGTAATTCCTTTATTTCTAACCTCGCTTTTTTGCTGTCTTTCGTGAGTTTGGAGGCAAGTTCCTCCAATGACTTGTTTTCCATTGCTACAACCTGCAAGTAAAAATAGAAATGAAGTAAGTTGCTTTATAGATCAACTGGCACACAGGTAACACATTATGATTTATTGTGTTGTTAATATAAGATATGAAGTGATGCAATGTTAGTCACCGTCGTTATCTTTAGCGTTGCATGCTCCACACACACAACCAAACAAGGCGAGGACGGCAGTTGGAACGACGTGCATTTGATTCAAGGTAACACACCTGTGTTTGACTTGCGCCAGGTGTTTTCAAGTAATTTACCACATTTGATTTGAAGTGGCGGTTCCTGGTAAATACTTACATATTAGCTTTAATATTACCGACAACAGCATAATTCCAACTGGAGCTCAATTACAAACAACACCTTCTGCACTGTCTGTAACGAGAGAAACTTTCTTTTAGCCCTACTGCTAGCTGACGGTTACTATTTGGACATTTCGTTTTTATTTTGACATATCTGTTGACAATTGGGATATTTATTGACTTTGAGATTTATGAATCCGTTTGTATTGAGCGCCTCTGAGCTTTGTTTCCAACGAATTATGGGCAATATAAATTATTGTATTGTTATTATTGTGAATATTATTGTAATTACTATTGTGATTATTATTACTACTACTACTACTACTACTACTACTACTACTACTACTACTACTACTACTACTACTACTACTACTACTACTACTACTACTACTACTACTACTACTACTACTCTACTCTCTCTCTCCCCCTACTCTCTACTTTTCTCTATATTTCTCTCTATACACCCCACAAATAAAATTCTTTTTTCTATACTACTACTACTACTATTATTTTTTTCATTTTTATTTTTTTATTATTATCATTTATTTTTATTATTTTTATATTGCAGATACTGCTTCGGGCTTATTAAAGTTAAACGCAATTTGGCTGCCGGTAGACCATGAACATATTTGTTCTAATAGCATGAACATTCTAACTACCCACGTCTCCACATGTAGTGCCACAAACAATGCACATCAGTTATCTATACCAAGCCTGTAGTAATCGTATGTGCCTATCGTTCCCTCAATGGCGCCCCCTGGTGGACAGTGGGTTAGTTGCGAGGGGGAACCTGAAACGTTGGCACATTAATACACTGACGAGGACAAATTACAAGGTTTAATCTGCACGGGACTTCCACGATGTCAGAGAATGCGACAATGTGCATGTAGACATATAGCCTCGATTAGCCAAACTCCGTGAGGTGGCAGCACTTTTCAGCCCCTCAACTGTCTCCTCGACGTAGTAACGCAGCCGGCCGACACGACAGTCGGTTAAAGCGACATGGTCCGTTCGTGGCTTTTTATTGCAAAATCACGTTATACGGTATAAATTATACCTATTATAGCGTAAAGACAGTCAAAATATATTTTCATGTATCATTTAGGGGTTGAAAATAGACGCAGGAAGGGCGCTTAACTCTGTGTACATCGACCATGAGGCGTTTTCGAAACCGTTGTAGGCGTGGCTAAAAGCCCAGAAGGAAATGCATGATCACGCGATGCAGTATCACGTGAACACAAGTTGACGCCACTAACGCCACACCCAGCCAGGTGCACGGCTCCCAGTTGGTAAAGGTCAAAGGGTGGGTGTCAGTCGCGGCGATTTGAGTGACAGCGTCGGGATTCTTATAAACATTCGACGTTTAACATTACGAAGTCAGTTCTGTTTCGATAAAACATTTATTGGCGGTCAGGACGCTACGATAGTTATAACTTATACTGATTAACATGATTTTACAATACAAATAAAAACCCACGAAGTAATCATGTCGCTTTAAGCGACATTATTAGAAATAGGGCACGCAAATGATTCACGTTTCCGGTCCTATAAGTGAGCGATACCTAACGAGATCAGACACACCTGGTCCCCACCTCGTTGTCTGTAAGCGTATTCAAAGTCAAAATTACTGCAGTACGTAACAACATTGAAAATAGTAATTTATCTACATAATATCTTCTAGATAGACTTTTGTTGGGTAGAAACCTATTACGGATATTTCTGCCGCGAGATTTACGCCCGTATACGGAAGAATGCATAGCTCGTTCTAGTTGTTGGGGACCGGATCATGAATGAAAATATCAAAATAGCACAAACACGACATGGCGACAAAGGAGACCTGCGTGCTTTATTATCTAATACGAAGAAACATTATCGGTATCTATGTTGGTCGTTGCTTCATTTGGTTACACTCACGTTATCAACGTAATCATCGACTCTCTTAAAGGCGTCCTTGCCGCCGCACAGATCCCGCTTCCGGCAAGATGGCGGGCGAAATGGCGGCAGTTGAGTGTGTGGCCCCAAAACAACCGTCTGTAAGTAAGTAAATAAGTAATTTTACTTGTTCGTTTAAATGTCGAACGGACAGGGCTGCCATCTATGGAAGATCTTCTGATCAGATAGAATCTCCGGTGGACTGGACACTTCATGAGGATGTCACCAGACAGGCTACTAAAGCAGGTTCTCTACTCTCAACTGTCTTCTGGTCACATAAAGAGAGGGCGCCCTCGTCTCCGGTTCAAGGTTAACATCAAGAGAAACATGAAGCTGAGAGACATAAAAACCGACTCATGGACATCACTCTCACAGCACAGAGATAAATGGAGAGCAGTAGTCAAGTGATGGAAGAGTTTTTGTCGCATCGTGACCGACAACATGATGATGATGTTGACTTATTCGTACATAAAATGCAAGATTAAAAAACTTTTCATTAAAACTATACAGTGCTCGTCAACTTGCAGCCCGCGGGCCAAATGCAGCCCAAATGACGCTTGTGGGCCAAATAAAGCCAACGGGGCAAAAGAGGGCAGCGCGTGAAATGATGCCCGCGGGGCTGTTTCACGTGACCTGACGATTAAAAAATTGGGAATTGGAGTAACAACAGTGGGTAGATTATCGTCCACGATCATAACAGGGTTGACAATTATGTAATCCCTTCCTCGCGACAATTCTGCATCAGCAAGTGTGTCTTCCTATGATAAAACATGCACTTGCATGTGTATGGATTGTTTGTTAACTGGTCAATATGTATATAACTAGACGTCGGCTATATTTATTGCATGCGAAGCACAACAGCACAAACCCTGAAGGAAACAACATTGTCGTAATAGTACACTTACGTTTGTGTTGGTTTCACTTTCTTTCTCCATGTTGGCGTCAAAGTCTTTCACTTTCAGTCGCTACTTCTGCCTCTTGTCAATATTCTGACGGACACGCCTCTGTTCACTCACGACGAAATGAAGTCGAATCTACAATGTTCACAACATGTCTGACTTGTAGTTTGAACCATGAACTTGCAACCCAGCCAGCACAGAAACCTCGTCCCGAGAGAAAATGTCGGAGGCTGACGTCAGGTGGTTTCAGATGATAGCTTTCTATTTAGCCGCTGACGTAGCGCTGCGTTAGTCACATGATTTCACCCTTCTGCGGGGAAGAGGACTATGAGTGGTGCGAGCTGCACCCGTCCCGCTTCGCCCAGGGGCAACTTTCGGGAGTCATTTGTCACTGCTCTGA
Organism: Ridgeia piscesae; assembly: GCA_025642075.2. Classification (NCBI taxonomy): domain Eukaryota; kingdom Metazoa; phylum Annelida; class Polychaeta; order Sabellida; family Siboglinidae; genus Ridgeia; species Ridgeia piscesae. The sequence goes on along the minus strand of JAODUO010000745.1, from coordinate 108,615 downwards.
CCTTTCCTACGCCTGAGATATAGCATCGATTACCCAGGCTCCGCCAGGTGGCAGCACGTTTCAGCTGCCACATCCGACTGGGATATAAATGCTCTGCCAATGTTCCCACCAGGGCGGCTCCCAAGGTAGGCAGGCTCTCAGGCCATCTTTGAAATAAAAACAAAAATAAGGATATCATTTTATAAGATAATACTATATTATTAAATCATTAAATCTATATTCACGCACAACTAAACAAAAATATAAATTTGCAGTTGTGTATGAAGTAGGAATTATAACAGGATTAGCCTCGATTACCCAAGCTCCTTGAGGTGGTACCACTGTTTATCCCCTCACGGATAACATTCAAAAGCCGGGGAAGTCGCCAGACTATCTTCTCGGTGAAGTTACGCACACACAGTTAGCCAAATTAAGCACACTCGGCCTAAATACGGCGAACCATCGCCACCGTCTGGTCACGAGAGGCCCAATGGCCGCTCATATGCACACTACTGGCAGCCGACCATGAGCCGCTAGAGGTCCATTGGCGAGTCGCTGAACAAAACACCCGTCGGCCCACGGATGTTGCTAAAAGAGGACTGATAATGTTGCCGCACTCAGGCCCCTTGCCCGCTGTAGTTGTGCTGGTTGGGCATACACATGCTGTGGTATTAGCTTTTGGCTTACGACGCCCTTGAGATCTGAAAAAATACTTATCGTTATAGTTAATTTTCATTTTTAACCATTACAACAAAACATATGAATTTATCCCAATGAGTTCGTATCATTCACTGCATGTCCACGTTTCTTTATTTACAACGTGCATTCGACAGTGGATATGCGTGTTTCAACCTACCTGAACTTTGTTTTGTACACACTCACCTGAAATGAACTTGTAAATGTGTGGATCCCGAAGTGTCACCGTTGTTGATTTGGTAATAAAACGTTGCTGTACGGATCTGCGGTGTCTGGACTAACACACGCAGGTTTGACGCGAAAAGGTACCGCTTTAGAAAGTTGCAGTGTAGTGCTGAATATAAGAAGAGTTACTTCTCTCGACTTGTCGATTATTAACATACGCGATAGAATGTTATGTATGCGCATATACACGAGGCCGGTGTTCATTCGTGTTCATTCAAGCGTTGCACGTGCTTTGTTAATAAATAGTCTGTCGAGCGGCGTGTTTACCCTTCCAGGGCACTGCGCATGCGCAGTGGTGATGTATCGTGTTGATAAACACTGCTACCATATGCGTAAGTGTGTCATCTCTGGTCCCCGCTGGCAGACGCACAACGAGCATTTCTGACTTCCACCGATGCATGACGACTTACCAGAGAGAATTTACATTATTAGACAAGCGTGCAGATATAAAGGCATATATGCACAGGCAAGCACGCACAAATGCATATGCACATTCACAAAAAACACATCCGAGCATACATGCACATATACCAGCAACCCGCACACGATACACATACACATACACACACGCACACGCACCACACACACACACACACACACACACACACACACACACACACACACACACACGCACACACACACACACGCACGCACACCCACACACACACACACACACACACACACCACCATGCACACCCACACCCACACACACCACACACACACACACCCACACACACACACACACACACACACACACACACACACAACACACACACACACACACACACACACACACACACACACACACACATACACACCGCACGCACGCACGCACGCACACACACACCCACACCCACCACACACCACCACACACACACCACACACACACGCACACACACACCCACACATACACACCACACACACACATACACACACACACACACAAACAATAACACACAAACACACAAAAACATACACACACAACACACACACACACAACCACACACACAAACACACACAACACACACCACACACACACACACACACACACACACCACACACACACACACACACACACACACACATACACACACACACACACACACACACACACACACACACAACACAACACACACACACACACACACACACACACACACACACACACACACACACACACACACACACACACACACACACACACACACATCACACACACACACACACACACACACACACACACACACACACACACACACACAACACACACACACACACACCACACCACACACTACAACACACACACACACACGCACGCACCAAGCACAACGCACACACAACACACACACATATACACACACACACACACGCACGCACGCACACACACACAGCATACACGCGCACACACACACACGCACGCACTCACACACCACACACCACACACACACACACACACACACACACACACACACACACACACACACACACACACACACACACACACACACACACACACACACACACACACACACACACACACACACACACACACACACACACACACACACCACACACACCCTCTCGATGTGCATACACAAATGTACGTTCTCATGTACGCGCGCAACCATCCACGCACACACACACATATACACAAGTGCGTGCATACACCCATGCACATATATGTGTGCGCAAATACATACATACATACACACATACGTTTGCATGTACCACATACATATGCATGCACACACGCACCACGCACAAACGAGCCCGCATACACACAAACATACACATATACGACACACATACATATGTTTAGAACGTGTACGGGATTGTGGCCTGATAAAACAGTAATTCAAATCCAGGCACTCCTGAAAGCGGGCCACGTGACAACACCGTGAACATGTCCCCGTTAAATTGCGATTGTATCAAGACAGATACAGTGACAGCCACGCCAGTGTCGTGGGTTGTTTTCCGTACGGCTTTCGCTGTAATTATGGACACACAACTAGACTCAGTTACAACCAGGTGGCCAAAGGCAGGTTTTTGCCAAAGTAGACAAAGAATCCTGTAAAATATATGCTTTTAAAAATCATGTTTACATTTATATATATAGGAACACTACATGGGTGGACATTCGTGTCAATAAATTGCTGGAGGACATGCCCTAATGCAAAAAGGTGCTTTCTGCTTTCAGTATTAAGTATGGTATTTTATACACCCCATGATAATTATAGAGAAGTTCTTACAATTTGTACATGTTAAGTTACTATTTAATAATGCAGCCAAACTGTGATGGTATAAAATTAAATTCGCTTGGCTATATGTGAAATAGTGGTTCAAAATCCGTTGCATTTGTGATTTTCTTTTTATCAAGGTTTGATTTTTGAATGTAAGCCTGTACAGTATTCCGTATCTATTTAACTGACGTGGTCCCCGGGGCATTACCCAAAACGCGTGTAATTATGTAACACATTTGGGATTGGCCGGTTAATTAACAGGATATCCCTTTGAACACCCTTTAAAATGCCATGTCGTCCTTCCTCCCTCCCTCCTTCCCTCTCTTTCTCCCTCCATCCCTCATGCTCTCCCTCCCCCCTCACTCCCACTACTCCCTCCCTCCCTCCCTCCATCCTTTCCTCGTCCTCCCTCCCTCCCTCCCTCCCACACTCACTCACTCACTCACTCCCTCCATCCCTCCTTCCCCCCTCCCTCCCTATGACGTCTGTAGATCTTGTCGCTTCGCTAGATGCATTTCACGTGAAGGCGGTGTCGCCCCACTTTCTGCATTAATGCTACCTGAAGTGTTGCCATCTAGCGGACAACATGGAGACGTTGGATTGTCCAACAGTCTGGCCATGTAGGGGACTTACTTGAACCTAGCTACAGATGGAACCGTGTTCATAGTTGTATCATGCTCGCTCTTGCATCGTACTGGTGCTTTCAGTATCCTGCTAGTACAGATGTAATGTATCGTATTCGTATTCATGCAACGTATTCATAACGCACGCGTGTAATTGGCTCACGTAGATGCTTTAACATAAAAAATAATGGTTCATTATCTGGTATCAAATATGTTGCTACACTGGTCTTACTCTATAACTTCCCTACATAAATTAACCCCATGCTCCGAAAACATACGCCTACAAATATGTCTTAGGCACGAAAGTTAAGCGAACTTTCCCTCGAATATATATTAAGTAATCTAATAATAATTTTTAAAAACCTAGCATTTGACTGTTTGCAACATTTGATAACCTATCTGTCTAAATAACGTGAACCTTTCACGTTATTTAGACAGGTAAATGTTTGGACATTGTTATTTATGCATCGGCGTAGTTAATATGCTCGTTCGTCCTTACTAGCATCACAAGACTAACACGTCACACGATCACGTGGTGTTGAGCGCCATCCGTTTATTGGAGTAGACAGCATCTCAGATTGATTCCTACTATAGATAAACCCACTCACTCGGGGTTTATTGCAATTGGTATGGTAATTATACATTCATCACTAAACACTAAGTCCGACAGACGCTTAGCCCCATGCGCCCTGCGGCTGGGTCTGTGTCAGTCGCGCCACAGGCGCCATCAGTTCGACCTCGTGCGTCTTCTATGACGCACGGAAGACGAACTAATCCCGTTTACCATTATGAACATACGTATTGAAAAGAAGCGTTCCGTTTCGCCGCCAGCTCAGCCACAGCAACAGCTGTTCTGTGTCAGGCGATGCGCGGATCATTTCACTGTGTAAGACGCTTTTACCTACTGCGCATGCGTCGCCGCGCGCAAGGCAGGAAGTGGTGCTGTGACTTCCTTATGGCGGAACTCTTTATTGGATCTAAACGGCCGCGAATGAAGACTTGAAATAGGTCTTCACGATGGTTACGTTTGTATTCGTACACTTTGCATATGCGCTTAAGATGCTAACAGTCATGACGTGCGTACGAAGTTGGCCCCAACAACTGACAAGAAGGCAAGTGTTTGTGAAGACATCCGCGAGTGGACGTTTCAGTTATGTTTGTAGTCGTGTGAATCGTGAATGCATGCCAATGTGTTCGCATGCATATGTGTTTGTGCGTGTACATGTCGGAATCGCGGCAGATGTACGCTGGAAGAACCAGACAGAGGTCATTCCAAATGTTTGCAGCGAGGACGGAAGATGCCACTGCCCATGCGCACGGACTCTGACAACTTTGGCGCTGAATAATTGTTCCTTTTTCCACTTTTATATGTCACGTATCACTTGTGCGCATGCATGTAATGGTTCGTATATTATTTGAATTCATCAAGTTATTTCTTATTAACACACACATACAATAACGGCACTTCAACGTCGCTAACAGTCCGACTTTTTTCCAGCCTTACGGAACGTCAACTGCGCCACAGTATCGCTAACGCACGGGCAACGAATCTGGCCTTATGTAACTAGAACACTAAATGCACTTAATTATCGTCCCTATTCCACCCATCCTACGTCTGGTCAGTCACTCCGAGCGTAGATCGCCGAACGCGCCCTATTATCGCTCACACGTGGCGGCCCGGTACGAACTCTGCCTTCTGCAACTGGAAGGGGCGCGTCTCCTTGCCGCGGAATGCGGCGATGAGCGCGTGGCCCGAGTAGAAGATGCCGAGGCCGGCGCAGATGAGGCCCATCAGGATGATGGCGACGTCGATTGCCTTCTGGTACCAGCGTAGCGAGCAGCACTTGATGCGCAGGTGGAAGTACGCCGGCCAGATGAGCGAGAGCATGTTGCCGGTGATGCTGCCGATCAGGCCCATGAGGATGGCGAAGTGCGGCAGGAAGATCGCCAAGACGAGCGTGAACCCGACCAGGCCCATGCGCAGCACGACGGCCCACACCTTCAGCGGCCCGGCCCCGGTTCCAACACCGCCGCAGCCGCCGTCCTCGAAGCACGGAGGACACACTCCGCGGCCGCCGAAGAAGCCGTCCTGGAGGAGCTCGACGGCGGCGAAGTACGGCAGCGGGTAGGAGAGCAGCGCCTTGACGACGAGGCACAGGTTGACGAGCACGCGCATCGTGACGTTCGGCAGGTTGTTCGTGATCACCTCCTTCGTGTCGAAGCCCCACGTCAGGAAGCCGATATAGGAGAAGCCCGCCTTGAAGACGGCAGCGGCGATGTGCGTCCAGTGCATCATGCAGCGGAAGCGCGTCCTGTCGACGAGGTTGCCCTCGAGCGTCGGCAGGAAGATCT
>JAODUO010000745.1:90000-97500 GCA_025642075.2 Ridgeia piscesae | reverse complement strand
CACCAAAGACTACTACTTAAACTAAAGGCCCATGGCATAGGAAATGGAATGATCAACTGGATAGAAAAATGGCTTATTGATAGAAGACAAAGAGTAGTAGTTGATGGGGAGGTTTCAAACTGGAAAGCGGTTTTGAGTGGAGTACCGCAGGGATCAGTACTGGGACCTATTTTATTCTTAATATATATCAATGATTTGGATGATGACATAACAAGCAAGGTGTTGAAGTTTGCAGACGACACAAAAGTGTTTAGGAAAATTAAAAGTGATGCAGATAGACAGCATTTACAAGATGATCTTAATAAGTTGATAGAATGGTCTGAGAAGTGGCAAATGCTGTTTAATTTTGGAAAGTGTAAGTGCCTTCACACAGGACATGGGAATGAAGATGCACAATATACAATGGGTGATACTGTACTAAATACTACCTTAAAGGAAAAGGACTTAGGGTTAACTATTAGTGCTGACATGAAGGTATCAGAGCAGTGTGGAATTGCAGCAGCGAAGGGAAACCAAATTCTTGGATTAATTAGGCGAAATATAGTGTACAAAGAAAAAGAACTAATAATACCGCTGTATAAAACAATAGTTAGGCCTCACTTAGAATATTGTATACAAGCATGGAGGCCATATCGCAAGAAGGATATTGATATGCTAGAAAGAGTACAAAGGAGAGCAACCAAAATGATACAAAAACTCAGGAATATTAGTTATGAAATGCGTCTAAAAGAATGTGGTTTAACAACACTAGAAACCAGAAGATTGAGAGGAGATCAGATTGAGGTGTTTAAAATATTGAATGGATATGAAAATATTGACAGAAATATTTTTTCACAGTCAAGGAAGAGAGAAGGACTAGAGGACATGGAGTTACATTAGCAAAGAAGCAGTGTAGACTAGATATTAGAAAATTTTCATTTTCACAAAGAACAGTAAACGAATGGAACAGATTATCAGCTGATTGTGTAGGTGCTAGTGTTAATATATTTAAAAATAAAATCGACATATACCTAAGACGGGCGGGGTATACTTAGATAGATAGGTTGGACTCTCGATAAGCCAAATGGCTTCCTAGTCCACCTGCCATCTAGAGTTGAATCTCTAGGTGGCAATCTTGTTAAATCTTGTTAAAAACTCAGCTGTTTTAGCAGTTCTAATCAGAAGACCATTTCACTAGAATAATGTGTACATAAAGAAAACGCATTATTAAACAGAATGCAGTGTTATGTTTAAATAGGTTGTTTATTTTAAATGCCAAGAGCTACCGCTGTATCACAGCGGAGACTATTTCTGTGCCACACCAGCGATGTTGTACTGGTGGCGTGACCTGGTGGTGGTGAACGTTTCCGTTATACCCTACAAGAGGATTGGCGAGGAGTGAGGTCGATTTTCAATAGCAAAATCCAATGGTGGCATACATTGACATTTCTTTAGATCTCAACTGTAAAGATTAACTTACATATCGATTGTTATCAGGTGATAAGGGTCGACATTGTTAATGGCAGTGTTTTGCTTTCACGTCAGATAATGTGGCGAGCAAGTACAACACAACAGTAACAGCTTTGACATCAAGGACATTCTACTTTAGAACATTTATTTACTTTCTGTTTGATAACCAGTTTCATTATTCCGGAACTAAGTGATCTTATGTATGTAAAACGGTAGAGGCGAATGTGTTTTTTGCTATTCTAAGCGCCATGATATCAACAGGAGATCACCCGGAAGTAAGTGAGATATTGAATGGATATGAAATTGCCACACTAGGCTAGCTGCGTTAGCATGGTGTTGTACGGCGAAAAAATTTCAATCAGGTAATATAGATAAAAAAAACATTGTACGATACCCATGAATAGCTACAATGTTACTATATAAAGCCACGCTGACGTTTATTGCTTGGCAACGATGTCAGAAATAGCACGGCAGACGCCGCTGAATGTCGACACGATCAGCGACATGAAGCACTGACTGTCCGTTGGGCCAAATAACCTTATTCAACCGGGGCTCCCCGCGAGAAAATAAAACACCCCAATTCTACGACCACTCTAACTGGCCGGCAAACAAGCCTATAAACTCTTGTTAAGACATTTAAACGAAAGAGTGACGTTTTTATTAAGTATTATAAATTAACATAATAGTGTCTAGTGACTGTGAGATAGCACGCCTTTAGTTTAGCCTAGGAAAGTATTGCATCTTATATTAATTGGTTTATGATAGTTAGTTAAACTATTTGTGTTATGTTATGCTATCTAGAAGCAGAATTATTGAATCATAGAGCTGATTCACTATTCAGTGCAGAGCCATTTTGTAGACTGTCGGCGCACTCACAAAGAGACCCGTTTCATAAAACAATATTTACAAACATTTGTATAACATTTTACTCTTGTGGCAATTGTAAGATTGTTTATCCCGTGGATATGATATTTTGTCTCCGACAGCTACACTGTATATGATATTTGTCGACTTCAGTAAGGCGTTCGATACAGTTGGGAGGACTGGGCTTTGGCACCTACTGAGGAAGTATGGATGCCCAGAGAAGTTTACAACTATGATCGAGGCTCTACATACCGGAATGATGGCGAATGTTAGTGTTGGAGGGGAAGTCTCGGAATCGTTCAGTGTTACAAAAGGGGTCAAGCAAAGTTGTGTACTGGCCCTACGTTCTTCTCCATCTTCCTATCAGCAATGCTCGACGAGGCTTTCCGAGACATGGGGATGGCGTCTATATACAATCCAGACAGAGCGCTGACCTATTCAACGTCGCACACTTCAGAGCGAAGACCAAGACTACTCGGATACTGATGAAAGAGCTGCTATTCGCAGACGACAGTGCACTGGTTGCACACTCTGCTGAAGAGATGCAGAAAATAGTGGATGCTTTCACCGATGCGTCAAAAAAGTTCGGCCTGAAGATTAACATCGAGAAGACCGAGGTGCTGTACCAACCAAACTCTACAAGAACCGAGAGGAGGATATTGTGGTTGACAAGCTGAACTCTGTTCTGGAATTCACCTACCTCAGAAGCACTATATCAAGTAATGGATGCATTGACGATGAAATACAGAGGAGGATGGCCAAGGCTAGTGCATCTTTCGGCTGACTACGCCAGAGACTCTGGAACAACCACCATGTGTCCATGCGGGTTAAAGGCAAGATATACCGTGCAATCGTGCTGTCCACCCTCCAATATGGAGCCGAGGCCTGGACAATGTACAGACGACAGGTGAAAAAGCTGCATGCCTTCATGATGCGACATCTGCGTTCGATCATGAGGATAACTTGGATGGGTAAAATGAGAAACAAGGAAATACCCGAACGGAGAGGGTTGCCATCTATGGAAGATTTTCTGAACAGAAAGAATCTCCGGTGGACTGGACACGTCATGAGGATGTCACCAGACAGGCTACCAAAGCAGATTATCTACTCTCAACTGTCTTCTGGTCACATAAAGAGAGGGCGCCCTCGTCTCCGGTTTAAGGATACCATCAAAGAAGCCTGAAGCTGAGAGACATAAAGACCGACTCATGGACATCACTCTCACAGCAGAGAGATAAATGGAGAGCAATAGTCAAGTAATGGAAGCAGTTTTTGTCGCATCGCGACCGACAGCATGATGATGATGATTATGGAACTGGTTCCTTCCGTGTAAGGCCACTGATCAATTTGCCAAATAGTTACTCCCTGTTAAATCCCGTACAAGCCCTAGCTCCTTTCCAGTAGCTCTACCTGCTTTGAAAACACGCTGTATGAGGTATTATGAGGGTGAGTAGTTTTACTTACGAGGCATAATACTATATATATATATATATATATATATATATATATATATATATATATATATATATATATATATATATATATATATATGTTAAATTTATGTAAGTAAGACTACTCACCCTCGTCTATGAATCTGAATGAATCTGAATGGGAGCCAATATTGGTTAGTATATACGACGGGGAGGGGATATGTGGTATGTTATTGAGTGTTTGAGCCGCAGATCAGGCGGTTGAACTCAGTTATGGTTTCAGCCGTGGACCTTCCGTGTGGGCTGTAGGTACTATGAAAATCTGGTGTTGTTGGTTGTTAGTTGTTGTACGAAATTTGAGGATAAAAGGCCTGGGTAAGTGCTTAGGCTGAATGTGTTTTTTATTTGTTTTTTTTGGGGCTGGAATAATGTTTCAGTGGGGAGGGCTGGGATAGATCCCTTAACAGTTCGGTATATAAATGTTTAGTCTTTGGTCCCGTCGTCTATGTTCTAATGTGTCGAGGTTAAGGTTGGTGATCATGGTTGTAACAGATCCTGGGTGTCTAGAGCGGTAGTCCCCAATGACGAAACGAGCAGCACGGTGTTGGATTTTTTCTAATTTGTCTATGTCCCCCCGATGGTATGGATCCAACACTATGGCTCCGTATTCTAAGACAGCGCGCACAAGGGCAATGTACGCCGTTCGTTTGCTGTTTAGTAGACATCTGCATATATTTCGTCTTAGGAAGCCAAGTTTTGCTATTTGCTTTTTTGTTTATTGCAGAACTGTGAGAGTGCCACTTTAAGTCATTAGATAGGGTGATGCCAAGGTAAGGGTTGGTAGTTACATATTCCACGGTTTCATTGTTTAGGCTATAGAATAAATATGTTCAGTTTTTTATGTTTAGGATATGACATTTGCTTGTATTAAAATTCACCTCCAGGTATTTGCCCACTTCCCTAGTTGTGTTAAGTCATTCTGGAGCACAATATGGTCACTGAATGTCTGTATTTTCCTATATAACAGGCAATTGTCTGCAAACAGGCGGACGTGAGATTTGACGGATGTTGGTAAGTCACTTATGTGACACAGGAAGAGCAAAGGGCCTAGGACTGTGCCTTGTGGGACGCCAGAATCAACGGGTATTTCTTTTAGATATTTTACCACCGAGTACGACTTTCATTGTTCTTCCAGTCAGGAATTTGTTTATCTATTCGGGTATTGTGCCTCCAATTCCAAAATGGGATAATTTGTTTCGGAGTTTTGAATGGGGGACGGTGTCAAATACCTTGCTAATATCTAACACTGCCATGTCTGTCCGGGTTCCGGTGTCGAAGGAAGAGAAAATGTCATGCATGGTGGTTAAAGCCTGCTCTGAACCCATGGTTAAGGTATGTCAGGATATTGTATATACATCACACAGCGTGTGTTCAAAGCATAACAATGCAATCGTGTTACAATCTTCCAGCTATACACATAATAACATTCTAACTCCAATGTGTTTTAGTATCAGATGACAAGTTCAAATACGAGAATATTGAAAATGCAACCATATTTTGACCCTTGGTTGAATATACTCTGCAATGTTTCGAACCTAGATCCAGGTTAAATATATACTTGATAACCTAGCGCTCAATTATTCTTTCACATCTTTGCAACGCGCAGGCTTTAGGTGAGAAAACGTGTGTACGACACCTTGTCGTCACTGCACGAGGTCTTGTGACCGGCGGCGTCTCCGTTGGGGATCGACGCCATCTCCGTCGACTCGTTGTTGGAGACATCGTCGTGGAAGCGGGCGAACTGAAAACTCTCCTCGTCACTGCCCCCGCGGAAGGCAGAGCGCACGACGCGCAGAGCCCCGCTGACGTGTCTGTTCATCGTCGAGGTGCTCTCAATCGCTGATCGTCTCCGCTAGAGGTGTTGCGTTGCCCTCCGCTAGGTCGGGATCGAATCCAGCGGCATCTGCAGCGAATGTGTACATGAGAAGTAACTCGAGTCAAAATCAAATCAAAATACCTTTAAGTCCCTCATGTGGAAATTGTTTCGTGGTTATATATATATATATATATATATATATATATATATATATATATATATATATATAATATATATAATATAATATATATATATAATATATATATATATATATATATATATATTTATATAATATATATAATATATAATATAATATATATATATATATATATATATAATATATATAAAATATATATATATATATATATATATATATATATATATATATATATATATATATATATATATATATATATAACATAACTTATTATTAAATTAAGTATATTGTACAAGAGAGAAATTTTCTAAAATTAAAAATTATTACAAATTAAGAGTTTCGATTCATTACTGAAGAAAAATAAAACTATGAAATACCATATTCGTATCTTTTACCAATGTAAAACATACCAATATGGTATTTCATAGTTTTATTTTTCTTCAGTAATGAATCGGCAGTTTGCAGGTGTCTACGACAAGCTTTAGATTACAGATGACAAAGAAGACGCGATACAGGAAACACATTCAGCAAGTAGACGCAGAACAGACCAGCAGCGTCTGCGAGTGAGTGTCATAACTCGACACTGCAGGGACCAGGTACAGACCGGCGCTCACACGTCTAAGACAATCTCCCGACCAACTATGCAGACCGTGGCCTGTGACGGCACCAGAGACACTACTACGCCATCTAGCGGTGCTCCGTCTGACTGAGACAACTGACAGTTGCAGGAACTTTACAGAAGAAAATGTGTGAATGTGATTATGCTATACAAAAAAAAATGACATTATTATCGTAAGGCGTTAACTGTGTAATTATCGTAAGATGAATTGAAAAAAAATGGAATAGTCTGCACGCAACTAGCAGTGTATGGCTTAATAAGAAAACATCTGTTCAGCCTAAATCCTTGGAAACTATGCGCAGACACGCAACAAGACAAAAGGGTTGATAAATCTCAAAATAAATAAATATGCTAGTTGTAAACATATGGATAGGCAAGGTTATAAAAGTACGTTTTATGGCGGAGAAAACAGTACACCTGGACTAGCTAGATGATCGAAGCTGGACACGTTTTCTTCGTTTTGTACACAATGTTTATAAGATATACTGTATTTAATATAATATTCCGTTGACATTTGATTTAGTGCGAATACCTATCGTGAAATAATAATCATCCCAGCAGCAGCTAGGCATAAATCAAGCAAATGTGCAAGCGATCAATGTATATAAAACATTAATTATTCAAACTTCCCAATACTACTCATGACCTAATGTTTATGAAATATAGTCATTCTGGTAGGACAAACTGTTCATCAACCAGTGTCTACTGAACAGACTGTCACAACTCCCTTATATTCAGTAACTGAGTCATTCTGGAAAAATGAGTTCAAAACGCCGTGACTGGACTATCAGGAATCAACCCTGTTTTGCAGAAAGCAATTGTAAGAATACCGAACAGAGATTTTGTATTGGTCATTTCGTTGAATTCACAAAGTGATGTCTTCGCACATAGACACGAGGGCGAAGGCGTCCTGCGAGATATGTGACCGATTTGAATTACTAACGGTCGAAGATGGAAGTCATAGAACCATGCGATATTTAGAAACTTGTGTAGCTTTACTCGTCGGCTCTGCAGGCACTGGGCCAGGCCAGAGGACGTATTGCAGAACTACCTGTCACAGGTATCTGAGCACATCACGTCTCAAACCTTAATATCAGGCGTATGT
>JAODUO010000745.1:82500-85000 GCA_025642075.2 Ridgeia piscesae | reverse complement strand
ATGTCCGCCATTTGAAGATTAGAAAACAATATCGGTTGTTTCGGATTGTGTGTATGTTGCACATCCGTGGAACGTGACAATTTGTCGGAAATCGTTAGAATTGTGATGCGGTGCATTGACATTTAATGATGGTTTACTTTGTTTTAATATGTTATTGCAATTATCGGATTGTTGCTGCCAGACTCCCGCTCGGGGAGAGGGCGTATTTAACAAGAGTTAACAAGACTGTCACCTAGAGAATCAACGCTAGATGGCAGATGGACAAGGAAGTCCTTTGGCTTATCGAGAGTCCAACCTATCTATCTAAATGTCTAAGTACTGGAGTGTGAATATATTATCTTATGTATGTAGCTGTTATGCTTATTACGTTATCTGTTGTATAGTCTATCAAATAATAAGGTTTGTTAAATCTTGTTTACAAACTTGTCGAAGGCTAGATTACCTTATTATCACCCACTATGCTAATCTGTTCAAAACTGTATTTGTTATCTAACAAACTTTAACCCAAACTACTACTCAATATATGTCCAGTACTACTTTATGAGTAACCTTAATAAGAATACTACTTATCAGTCAATATTTGCTCTTGTTTTTCAACATTTATACACCACCAATTCCAACGATTTACAACCGTCATTGTTCCCGCCAAAATGGGTGGGGGGCTCTTAGGAGGCGTTAGGTTCATTTGACTTTGGAAATATATATTTTAATAACGTACATGGCAAGTCAATCACATTTTTACATGCTAGAAAATTTATTTTTATTTTTAGAGCGTAACTAGCGTATCTTGCGTGACGGAAAAATACGGCCGCATATTTAAAGTTGCGCCCACGAAACGGTTAGTTTATTATAAAAAATAAACACCTTCTACCGACAACATTGCGGAGGCAACCGTGGGCGAACCGAAATGTTCTATAATTGCTCTTTGGTGTTCGACATATATGAATGCTTCACGCAATCAGGGCAACACTTGGGACGAAGTACACTGATTCAACGCTAATAACGACTACAATTCCTGGCTTTGTCTGACGTCTCCGGACAACTGTACAGACGAGGTCGCATCGATACAACGACATACTTTGTCAATACGAAGACGACGATACGCAACTCGCTCGCCGTCAGCGGAGGTGACACTGGCGAGACGTCACCGCCACACAATCCCGCTCAGCATTCGACGATTCACTCCCGTCTGTTTCGCAATCTCGACCGGCCGCTCGAAACTAATGTTTCAATAAACTCGGCCAAATGACCGCGCGTTTTAATAAAGCGCTCTCCATCAGACGGTGATCAACGACACAGGCAAAGGTCGCGAGAAAATTTAATTTCGATACACATCGGTCGCTGACAGATGCCGTCAACATGCGCGGAGGCCGGCAGCCTTGGCGGGTGTCGAAGGGGATTTAATACGACGAATTCATTAAAGTTGTGCTTTCGTGTAACATGGTGCGTCAGGCGTGAGAGGAGGTTGTTGGCGTTTGGTGAAGTTCTCGTGTTGTGTAACGTAAAATACTATTTTGTTGCTAAGATTACGGCAGATCAAACACGGTTGAGAAGTTATGGCAATGGAAATCAGCAGATGACGTTAAAGAATTAAAACTATGTGAAAATGATTTCGTAAAATTGTATAGTAAAGAAAATAGTATAATGTATAAGTGGAGTAGCGATACCATCAGTTGTTAGTTTTTGGCTTACGTCAAAAGAACAACACACATGAATTGGGCGTAGTGTACTTGCAATTGTATAACATATCGGTCGAACTGACAATTTAATAAGTTCAGTTATTCAGTTATTCAGTCATTCAGCCATGCAGTCATTCAGTAATTCAGTCATCCACTCATCCACTCATCCACTCATCCACTCATCCACTCATCCACTCATCCACTCATCCACTCATCCACTCATCCACTCATCCACTCATCCACTCATCCACTTATTCAGTCATTCAGTCATTCGGTCATTCACTCATCCATCCATTCAATCAGACAGTCTGTCAGTCAATTACTTTGGTTATCACAATAGTAATTATATTTTATATAATATATTAATAATAAATACAATATACACATATTAAGGTGAATTACGGGCATCCGTAGTAGTGCGAATGACTGAACTGATGTTAAAGCCAAACTTGCACAAGGTTACGATAACTGTATACGTCATAAGTTCATTTGAATTGATTCATTTGCGGTTGCAAACATTACGTTCCAAACAAGCCCGGCTTCCATTGTGCACTCGACAAAGGTATTAACCGCAACGAAGATGAGGTTGCAATGAAGACTGAGCTGCTGTGTTGATGAAGTTACAAAGAAGATGAACTTGCAACGAAGATGGCGCTACAATAAAAACGTAGTTAAGACGAATATGTGCAAAAACGAGCCTAGTGATAAATGTGTGTTCACGCGTCAGAATAAGCGGGATGGACGACGAACGATGTAACCTAAATACTACCGTGTTTGTAGCTAAATTCGAGGAAGGTCAACACACGCTACGAGGACAACGA
>JAODUO010000745.1:70000-72500 GCA_025642075.2 Ridgeia piscesae | reverse complement strand
TGTTTATTGATGAACTTTTAAATTGGAAAATTCATATAAAATATGTACAATCAAAGTTTTCAAAATAAACCGCTATAAAGCATAAATGCAGTCATCTTTTTAATATAAATAGTAAATGTATTTTATACAATTATCTCCTTGTGCCTTATTGAAATTCCTGCGTGGAGATATGGGGAAACACTTACCCAACAAACACTAACAATATTTTTACTGCAGAAGAGAGTAATCCGAATTGTATTTGGTGCAAGACGATTTGATCATACAAACTTATTTTTCCAACAATTACACGTACTAAAAGTTCCAGATATCATAAAACTGAAAACGTTATTATATGTGTACTGCAGTTATTTCCCATCAAATATTAGCGTTTGCAAGTCGGAAAATAGCTTACTCAATGCGAGCCAGGCATGATTTAGAACGATGATTTAACAGTGTTCCTGCATTTAAACGTAAATGCAAGAATGTTTTATTTAAGAAATATCTGGTTGTGGACCACTTCTCTTAACTATATTATGTGTACAGATGTTTACTTTGAAAATGAATTTGTAACCATTATTTAACTATGTGTCATGGGTAAATTGACACAAATGTCATTGACTTCAACTTTGACCCCTTTCAAAAGTTGTAGATTGTAGTATCGTAATTAAATTTGCCTGTTTATATTGTGTTTGTATTGTTGTTAACAATGTCCTGTGTACAATGTTCTGAATAAACTTTCATACAAAGAACAAGCACTACCTCTTGTCTGTCAGTACAGAAGCCTCTTATAACATTACACACTCGTCACTACCTTGTGCCTGCCATGACAATAGCCTTTCGTGACACTAAATACGTGTCATTATCTCGTGCCTGTAAGTACAATGGACTGTCGTAAAACATGACACACCTCAATACGTCGTGCCTGTCACTGTAGTGGCCTTTCATAGCACCAAGCACTCGTTACTACGTCCTGCCTGTCAGTGCAATAGTCTCTCATAGTACTACAAACTCTTCACCTCGTGTCTGTCAGTACAACGGCCTCTCATAAAACGTCTCCCTCGTCGTCGTAGCTTTGATGAAACCAAAGGAACAATGGTCGCCTCAGGGTGCCTGGCTGAATCAATGAGGGACATCAACACAATAAGGGGCCCATGAGGAGCCACGTGCACGACCCACCAAAACGTCTCCCAGCGGTGGGCAAATAACAGCCACAATTGTGTTGTTTCACGTGGCCCCTGGTAACACTTAATTGTGTGTTGTGTGCGAAACGAAATCACGTGCATCGACTATTATGCAACCATGACTATATACTAAGATTATCTTTGTTGAAAATGATCCAGTTCCATATGACGCACGAACTTACAGGTTTGAGGGTGTGTCCGTGAAACAGCGGTCAATATATTTAAATTGTGACACTGGCTGGTGCCTTGACCGTTTGCTGATGCCGGATCCTGTGTTATGACACAAGACACAGGGCGCTATTTGTCACCGCTGTCATTCCAGGGTCCCTCTCTCGGCTAAGAAGCTTATTGATAATCACGACAAGAGAGGTAATATGTGCAGGCTGCTTCGTTAGCGAACCAACGCAGGCTCGTGCAGGGACAACGACGTATATTGGTATTCAGAGGCAGTGCAACGTAGATTTACTACGCCAGCCAGTCATCTCTGTTTCGACACAACACAAGTAATATAATTTGTTTGTTTTATTATAATACTTGTGTTGTATATATATATATATATATATATATATATATATATATGTATGCATACATACATACGTACATATGTATGTATGTATGTATGTATGTATGTATGTATGTATTTATGTATGTATGTATGTATGTATGTATGTATGTATGTATGTATGTATGTATGTATGTATGTATGTATGTATGTATGTATGTATGTATGTATGTATGTATGTATGTATGTATGTATGTATGTATGTATGTATGTATGTATGTATGTATGTATGAATGTATGTATGTATGTATGTATGTATGTATGTATGTATGAATGTATGTATGTATGTAGGTAGGTAGGTATGTTGTTGTGTTGTTGTTGTGGTGGTGGTTGTGTGTGTGTGTGTGTGTCGGTGTCTGTGTCTGTGTATGTGTGTATGTGTGTATGTGTGTATGTGTGTATGTGTGTATGTGTGTATGTGTGTATGTGTGTATGTGTGTATGTGTGTATGTGTGTATGTGTGTTATGTGTGTATGTGTGTATGTGTGTATGTGTGTATGTGTGTATGTGTGTATGTGTGTGTGTGTGTGTGTATGTGTATGTGTATGTGTATGTGTATTTGTATGTGTATGTGTATGTGTATGTATGTGTATGTGTTGTTTTATGTGTATGTGTATGTGTATGTGTATGTGTATGTGTATGTGTATGTGTATGTGTATGTGTATGTTTTGTGTATGTGTATGTGTATGTGTATGTGTATGTGTATGTGTATGTGTATGTGTATGTGTATGTGTATGTGTATGTGTATGTGTATGTGTATGTGTATGTGTATGTTTTA
>JAODUO010000745.1:47500-65000 GCA_025642075.2 Ridgeia piscesae | reverse complement strand
TGCATATATTTCGTCTTAGGAAGCCAAGTGTGCTATTTGCTTTTTTGTTTATTGTAGAAATGTGAGAGTGCCACTTTAAGTCATTAGATATGGTGACGCCAAGGTAAGAGTTGGTAGTTTCATTGTTTAGGCTATAGAATAAATATGTTTTTTTATGCTTAAGATATGGCATTTGCTTGTATTAAAATTCATTCCCCAGGTATTTGCCCACTTCCCTAGTTGTGTTCAGTCATTCTGGAGCACAATATGGTCATTGAATGTCTGTATTTTCCTACATAATAGGCAATCGTCTGCAAACAGGCGGATTTGAGATTTGACGGATGTTGGTAAGTCATTTATATGACACATGAAGAGCAAAGGGCCTAGGACTGTGTCTTGTGGGACGCCAGAATCAACGGGTATTTCTCTCGACATTTTAACATCGACATTTTACCACCGAGTACAACTTTCATTGTTCTTCCAGTCAGGAATTTGTTTAGCCATTCGAGTATCGTGCCTCCAATTCCATAATGGGATCATGTTTTTGGAGTTTTGAGTGGGGGACGGTGTCAAATGCCTTGCTAAAATCTACCACTGCCATGTCGGTCTGGGATCCTGTGTCGAAGGAAGAGAAAAAAGTTATGCATGGTGGTTAGAAGTTGTGTTTCACATGAGAAGCCTGAAGGCGTGGTTAAGGTCTGTTAGGGTGTTGTGTTCTTTAAGGTAAGTCATAAGGTGGCGGTAGATGATGTGTTCAAGGATTTTACATGGAACAGATGTAAGGGAGATGGGACGATAGTTTTCTGGTAGGTGTTTATCTCCTTTTTTGAAGGCCGACACAGTCTGAGGGTAAGACGGCTGTGTCCAATGACCGTTGGAAGATGTCCCTGAGTGCTGGGGCTAGGGTGTCAGCACAGTTCTTCAAAATTACATTGGGGATTTAGTCAGGCCCACATGCTTTGTGGGGATTGATGGCTTTGAGGAACTTGCATAATTGGGTGTTGTGGAGGGTCAAGGTGTGGGGGAGCAGATCCACCATCTCTGGTGAAGACACTCTGGAACTGGTCCAGGAGGATGTCAGCCTTCTCCTTGCTGTCACACACCAGTGAACTGTCATCGAGGATTGAAACATGACGTCGCAAAATTACTACCAACAGTTCAAGTAGAAGCTGTCTTAGAAAAAAGAACTTCTTCTCATCCTCTCACGAACTAGATGATTGTACGCACCATGTTGACTCCGTCTTTAATGATGTCGTGAACCTACCAACGATGCCTCGGCTTCACCAGACATCGGCTTCGCTTCGTCTAGACGGAAGCGCGTTTTACGAGCATGTATTGTTATTTATTTGATGTATTATTATTTTTAATGATATCACAATTATATTCCATAATTCGTTACGTGCTTATCTTAATATGTTAGTCATTATATATGTATTTAAATAAATTACTTATTATAACATAATTTTTTAATCATATAATGATTGTCATACGTACAATTACCTTTTTAATAGTTTTGTTTATTCCATGTAGGTCTACCTTTTACAATGTTTATGCGTGCCTATAACGGGCTGGTCCCTGAGATTTTTGCAAAATCCCTTGCACGGTGTATGTATGTATGTATTTGTATGTATGTATGTACGTATGTATGTATGTTGTGTATGTATGTATGTTATGTATGTTATGTATGTTACGTATGTCATGTATGTTATGTATGTTATGTACATATGTAAGCAAGCATGTGTGTATGTAAATATTAGTGTTCCTAGTCATATATTTTAATAAGTCATTAATGTCCTATGCTATGGTTATATAAATAGTGTTAATACATAAATAATAGAGAGCGAGAGCGAGAGACAGACAGACAGACAGACAGACAGACAGATAGACAGACAGACAGACAGACAGACAGACAGACAGACAAACAGACAGAGAGGAAGAACATTTAAGACGTAGATTAAGAATAGAATAATAATATTAACAATAATAATAACGAAACTGGAGGAAGAATACAGACTAAGAAATAGACTAAGATATATATATATATATATATAATTATATATATATATGGTATAATAAATAGGGAGAGGGAGAGAGAGAGAGGAGAGAGAAAGAAAGACAGACAGACAGACAGACAGACAGACAGACAGACAGACAGACAGACAGACAGACAGACAGACAGACAGACAGACATACAGACAGACAGACAGACAGACAGACAGACAGAGACAGACAGAGAGCGAGAGAGAGAGAGACAAGAGAGAGAGAGAGAGAGAGAGAGAGAGAGAGAGAGAGAGAGAGAGAGAGAGAGAGAGAGAATTAAAGAGACAGAGAGTTATCCAATATGACGAACAAAAATAAAAACAACATTCCTTTGATGCCCATAACACAAGTGTAACACAGAATGCACATTATTACTTATTATTATTATTCATTCGCTACAGATCGGACTATTTAAGAAATAAATCATTCGCCACCAAATAAACCAAATGAGTGCGAGGTTTAAGCTGTAGTTGTCCTTTAGTTACGTTTTAATGTAGTATTTCTATATTATTATTATCTTTTATGTCTGACAAACAATAGTATGTCCACATAATAAATATATATACATGCAGGCATACATCCTTTAATAACAGTCCATTTAACATTATTTGAAGCTCGCACCCATTGAAGCCGTAATTTTGACAATTTAAGTCGCTACTTAAATTGCTATGGATAATCCGATTCGTAAATATGTCCATTTTAGTCATAATAACAAACCACCTTTCTGATTACACACTTACTTGAATTGCCAACAGTAGTAACAGTTTGAGTGTTGCCCTCGCGAAACGTTTAAATGGTAAACAAAATATTTCTTATATAAATAGTCGTTATTCGTACTTATTACTGAGACATGCGTCCATGCCCACAAATGCCTTTGAAGTAGAAGTTCCTATAATTACATACATGTTGTACAAATGGCGAAGTACAAGTGCAACTAATTCAGTGGACTTCCGACTGATAATTTTCACTTGTTTCTGGTATCGGTTTGGCAATTTCAAAACATGAACTTTCGAAAACACTACGGAAATATTCGGAAATTAAATCTGTAAACGCTATAGACTTTAGAGTGTTTTTAAACTATTAATTATAAATGAACGGATGAACGGAATGGCGGTGGCTCTTTTCTGTGTGCGTGCGTGCGTGCGTGCGTATGCGTGCGTGCGTGCGTGCGTGCGTGCGTGCGTGCGTGCGTGCGTGCGTGCGTGCGTGCGTACGTGCGTACGTACGTGTGGCCGTTACGCCGTGTGTCGCGTTGACCTACACATTCCACTCTCCCGCGACTTGCGTTGCGCTAATTTTGGCTGCGACAGATGGTCTAATAAATAACACGCAATCCCTCCGAGGGCCCGGCGATGATCCATAGACGGGCGATGAATTTCCGATATATCATCTGCTGGTTAAATATTACGGTAGTTAAATTGATGAGGCGGATTATCTCGTTCCCGCCGGAGTCTGGGTGACATTTCAACGTAATGAAGATAGCGGTCTGACGGCAGAGGGCGAACGGAGGCCTTAAACACACGGCTAACGTTGTCCGCTAAAGGTGAATGCTGTAGCTCAAAGCAGCAACAAAACGTGAACTTTACGTAAGCAAGCAACCATCTTTGTAATTACTTAGAATGACAATTGTGATGCTATGTCTAAACGTCACTGCATTTATAAAAACACGATCGTTGTAAATGCGAAATTACATTATAATTGCTGCTACTGCTGCTGCTGCTGCTGCTGCTGCTGCTGCTGCTGCTGCTGCTGCTGCTGCTGCTGCTGCTGCTGCTGCTGCTGCTGCTCACGTATTATAAGTTACAAACTTTTTGTGAAAAATTTCACATCACGCCAACGACATAACTAATATTTCAACGTCATTCGTTCTTATCATATCTTCTTCTCCTTCTCCTTCTCCTTCTCCTTCTCCTTCTCCTCCTCCTCCTCCTCCTCCTCCTTCTCCTTCTCCTTCTCCTTCTCTTTCTCTTTCTCTTTCTCTTTCTCTTTCTCTTTCTCTTTCTCTTTCTCCTCTCCCTCCTCCTTCTTCTTCTTCTTCTTTTTCCATATACGGCCTATCCTCAACTTGCTGATGACACAGGCGGAAGGACATGGCAGGCGAACAGGAAAATATGCATTTATGGTGCAACATGTCAGGACAGTAATTAGTGCATGTAAACAATAATATCTTGTCTAAAAAATGGAACAGTGCAAGGTCTGGCTACTGTTTTTAAATGCATCCAGGCTGTTTTTACTTACAATAAGTTGAGGGAAGGAGTTCCAAAGTCGAATGGTAAAATTGAGAAACAACAAGAATACAAGTGGCAATTACATCTGGAATAAGGTATAAGTTAAGACAAGGAGTATTCGCGCGTTTCGATTGGCCCTGCACCCTATTCTTTCTGCACCATTTCCAACGAGTTGCAATGGCTGCGGCGCAGTCTTTCCAAGTAGGTTACGTCTGACGAAGCAACGCTCCATTCCTGACGTCCAACGGTTCGGTTTATCTTGCTTACAGCGACTGGCGCCGAAATTACGCTCGGCCCCAGGCGGTCATACATAACAGAAGCGAAGCGAGGGTAAGCTTTTAATCCCCGTGGTTGCCTCTGACTTCAGCGTTCGCCATAATTGTAATAATGGTGCAAAACGGCACCCTAACTGCATTCTGGCTTTGACACTTGACCAGCGACCTTCGTGCGCAACCGACCAGGCTTTCGTCGTGTATCGAAATGTGTGGTCGACAATCTAATTCTATCTTTATTAAAGCCTAAACGTGTCAATAACATTCATTCTACTTTAATTGCTGTAAAATGTCACATTAACCAATTTATTTAACAACATTTCATTTTCAATGCAAAAACCGATTAGCTCGATATGTCAAAGAATTAAACACTAGTAAACATGTTGTGCTTATTGTAATATTGTCTGGTACGATTGGGTTTTGATCACGGTGACCAGTTATGCCATTCCGTGTTCCCACGAAGGGCACACATAAACCCACCACGACTAGCATCGTGTTTACAAAACAAGACTATAACAAATACACGGAGGCAGCAACGTTGCTGATATGGATAATGGCGCACGGGACTTCCGGCGCTGAGGGAGCGATCATTGTCTCACCACACGCCTTTATCGTTGGCTCTAAAGTGCGCCACTGCAGCCACAGCACCAGTGCGCAACAACAAGCGACGACACTTACATTAAGACGATCCCGCAACATTTATGTAGAGATCCACAAAGCTTCCCACCATCAGCTAGGCCTTCTACCAAACGCCCGCTCGCCCGATCTATCCCATCATACATACACCTGGTTACAGAAGAACAAACAAATTCACCCGCCTACTAACGTAACCATCCGACTTTTCACCTGGCTACATGCAAACATATCCAACTATTTCCACCCACGCACCTGTACCTATCCAAACATTCATTCAAATATCGACCCGCCCGTCACAATATTCAACCATTCATCCACTATCGATCCATCCATTACCCAGATGCAACCATACACCAACCCACCTATCCACTCATTTGTCCTACGCAACCCATCAGCCAACTTATCTCGCTACCAGATGTTAAACCCTCGCTAAATTGTCTGCTATCAACTACCGTATTACAGAGTGTCTATTGCACTAATCCACTGCCTGCGTAATCCAGATGTGTTGTAAACATCGCTCTGTGTAATACTCTCAACAATGCTGTTGGTCGACGCTAATATTCTGCACATTAAACTGTACATACATTTCCTCAGTCTAGTATAGCAACAGTCCGTGCCAGAACTAACAAACATTGTGCTAGCAGCACTATGCCCCATAAACACACTGTGCATAAGTCTAAATGTATTGCTACAAGAAACAATAAAATGCTACATAGCGGCGTTTCTATAGTTACGTACCAGAATCATCAAGCTACACAAAAAGCAATTAGAATGTGTTTAGCGAAATTTAGTGCACATACTGAGCCGTTGTTTAAGAAACTAATGTTACAGATATGCTGAAATTACATGAATTGAAATTGTATTGTAAGTATGTGCACTTGACATTGCCAGTATGTTTGCAAAACTTACCATTCGTATAAAATTAAACAGTTCACAAAGTTTACACTCGGATACACGACAATATTCATACAAATAGGGCAAAACATGACTTTGACAAGCGATCTATTAGGTAAGATATTCAATTACTAATATACAATACTGCTTTTAACATAAAAACGAAATTACAACACCCAGTTTACAAGGATTTATTAGTTATGTAAAACATTTTTACAGAATTACAAAATACAGTGCTCATTACTAAATTGTTATATATGTGGACAGTTATAACAGTCAATATACTGTTTTATAGTGTTTTATTTCTGATATCTCCGTAAATGTACATACACTACGTATTGTTGTAACTATTTGCTAGTTTCCAAAATAATTGAATGTACTAATGCCGTCGCTGTTGAGGTTGTTGTTGTTGTTGTTGTTGTTGTTGTTGTTGTTGAGATTTGTGACATTAACTACCTGTAATATCATTCAAATGTTGGTGTCATCGCTTGTGTTATTATGATCTCATCGAAAGAGTTTAAGAGAGACAAATGTATTTAGTTGAGATTTAATGGACGGCTGCCACGAGAGCGACCAAGATGGTCTCAGTGACAGTCTCCTGGCCCCTGTTTAGTTTAATCTACAACAACAATTCGATTATATCACATATTACTTATAATTACGTTTCTGTTATTTCTTATTTAATAACACGTGTACTTGTAATTTTAGTGCACCGCAGCACTAATGCAATATTCTTTCATAATTGTTGGTAATCTGTTGAACATTGTATCAGGTATAACTTGTCTTCGGGATCAATAAACAATTCCCATACCACGTTCTGGTGAAATGTTCGGGGGGGAATCAGTATTTGACGGGATATTATCGTATGATAACGCAACATTCAATATATGTGTGAACAATATTGTAGCTTGTTTTTAGAATGTGGTTGTTAATACAACTCGCTACCGCTACAAATGTTTATATACAAAATCAGATCAAATGCGTATAAATAATTCAGAAAAAAATGCTTCGATATATTTCTAACGGAGGTATTTAGAATATAGTGAAACTAAACTTGCATATTAATGACTTTGCCACTGAGAACATTTTGATTGCATTTGTGTACGCACTAAGTGTAGAGTATACGACCAAGAAGATAGTCCTTTATATCGTCACGTTCCTTCAAGGTACGGAAGAGGACGTTTCACAATGTTGTAATCCCTTTCATGGTATAAGTTATGGTGAATGTGTGTGCATTTAGTGTGAAGTTCGTGTGTGCGTGCGTGTGTATATGCATGAGTGCACGCATGAGTGCTGTGTGTGGTACGTGCCTGCACACAAGCGTGTATACATGTGTGCAGTATGTGTATGTGCGTGTAAGCATGTGTGTGCGTGTGCATGTACATGTCGGCAAAATGATCATAACAAGACAAGACAAGACAAGACAAGACAAGACAAGACAAGACAAGACAAGACAAGACAAGACAAGACAAGACAAGACAAGACAAGACAAGACAAGACAAGACAAGACAAGACACAGACACGACACGACACGACACGACACGACACGACACGACACGACACGACACGACACGACACGACACGACACGACACGACACGACACGACACGACACGACACGACACGACACGACACGACACGACACGACACGACAAGACAAGACAAGACAAGACAAGACAAGACAAGACAAGACAAGACAAGACAAGACAAGACAAGACAAGACAAGACAAGACAAGACAAGACAAGACAAGACACGACAAGATTGCCACCTAGAGATTCAACTCTAGATGGCAGGTGGACTAGGAAGCCATTTGGCTTATCGAGAGTCCAACCTATCTATCTCAGTATACCCCGCCCGTCTTAGGTATATGTCGATTTTATTTTTAAATATATTAACACTACTAGCACCTACACAATCAGCTGATAATCTGTTCCATTCGTTTACTGTTCTTTGTGAAAATGAAAATTTTCTAATATCTAGTCTACACTGCTTCTTTGCTAATGTAACTCCATGTCCTCTAGTCCTTCTCTCTCCCTTGACTGTGAAAAAAATATTTCTGACAATATTTTCATATCCATTCAATATTTTAAAAACCTCAATTTGATCTCCTCTCAATCTTCTGGTTTCTAGTGTTGTTAAACCACATTCTTTTAGACGCATTTCATAACTAATATTCCTGAGTTTTTGTATCATTTTGGTTGCTCTCCTTTGTACTCTTTCTAGCATATCAATATCCTTCTTGCGATATGGCCTCCATGCTTGTACAAGACCATGCACATAGACAAGTGACCATCTTAGCATTTCGGCGTTCGGCTTACTGGGCTTACGCGGTCTAACTGTGACATTAACTTATATTGTTTAACCTGGCCTTAACCTTCAAGTTGAGTTATTGATGGAATCGACTGAACGAATGATTGAATTTGTTAACTTTTGTATGCCATTACTGTTATGGTAATAATGCAGTGATTACATGTGTCTCAAATCAGTTTCATAGAGCGTATGTCTAGCGAGTGGCCGTGGCGACTCATAAATCACATGCATGTTTGTCCCCGTGGCTTTTGGGAAGGGAGCTTATTGGCAACCCAGTAGAACCAGAGCCGACTCCAGGACCCAGACGAGGAGATCCTCAGAGATGGACATCACCACTGATTACGCATCCATCATCCCGTGCCTGCGAGCTGGAGGACGCAGACCACACATAAATTATGTATGGTAACCAACAGGGCCAGAGGTAATTATTTATGAACACCGTGTGTAAATGAAACCATTAATTTGTTACACGTGATGTTGACATCGATTTGCCTTTAAAATGAAACGGATGTTGTTTACGAATATATAGCAACACGGATATATCTAAATGCACACGACTACAGCGGTCACGTGTGCTATGTTGCCATGATTCGTCCTCCTAAGCCTTTGATGGGTGTAGAATGATCAGGAATATCACAAAATCAGCCGTATTACGTTCCACTTGCTGCCATGTCTATGTGAACCAGATCGGCGGCGCAGAACTTCAAAGAACAGATTTGTGAACTTGTGATTGAACGGCTCGTACGTGCAATAGTCCATCTGCAAGACTTTCTTGGGGCTTGTTGAAGGCAGTTTGACGAGTTGTAACATGTTTATTCGGACGTTATACTAACGCATAATCAATACATGAGAAAAATTATGTCTTTTGACATCACTTGATCGCTAGTATAATAATTCAATTAAAAATTTAGAAAGATGTTTGAAATTGAATCACTGGCCTCCGTGAAATTTGAACATAGTCACGGTTTTTAGCGGAAATCGAGACACGTAATTTCGATCGATGAATGCCAGAGTATAACGGTTCACAAAAAGAATCGAGCGACGTCACTTCCGGCAGTCGATACGGAAACATTATTAAACGGGACACATAATTGAGACACGTCGCCTTGATCCAATCCTACAATTCCTGTGTAGTTCTGCTCCGACAAGCCGGTGACTGGTCGGCCGCTAAGGGCATTGGCAAACGCTGCCCGAGCAGCCATCTACTTCCATTTATGTCGTTGTCAATTCATGGGCCCGTCAATGTGCTTAGAACATGCGTAACCCTCAACACAGTTGTACGAAATCCCGGCAGACACGCGCGGGTGATTCCGCATGCTGAGCCAGACGCCGGCGGTTATTTTCGTATTTCACCCATTAATCACGTGGGCGCGAGACGTGTGGCGAGATATTTAATTACGCGAGAGCGGGAGGTAATTAATACCACGAAATCGGGCTATGTTTCCCGATGGACTTTGCAATTACAATATCTTATCGGCATAAGCCCCTGTTCCATGCAAACAAATCAAAGCCGTAGACCTCACTGTCTGCCAGTGTCAGTGTTAGTGTCGACACTGGCGAGTAACGGCTGAGTTTGGTCATTCAAGTGTCGTAGAAACATCTGAATCTACTGTATGCAGTTTATCTCACTATGATTGTCATACTCGATGACGTACACATGATTCCGAGACTACCCAGGCCTCGCAAAGTGAAATAAAATCTTCGCAGAGCGGCGTTTTCCATTGATTATAACCAAATAGTTCTATAATTGCTAAACTTTCAGAACTCTTTGTAATCGCTGATCCATATGCGATCATAAGTTTAAATTAAAGGTGCATCTTCAACTAGCACAACTCGAACACTAGATAACATAGGCCCGTATAAGTGAGGGAAAATCCCTTAAGTCAAACATGGCATTTTCTAAACAGCCATGTTGATCAGCAACGCATATCTATACGCTCTCCGAATATGTGGTTTGACTGCTGGTTATGGCTATTGTCTGATTCATGACTATATATATATATATATATATATATATATATATATATATATATATATATATATATATATATATATATATATAATGATAACAAATATAATTATATATTCATCACCTATAAATTATATATATATATATATATATATATATAATATTGATAACAAATATATATTGATGGTTTTACCTATATATATATATATATATATATATATATATATATATATATATATATATATATATAGTATCTTGTGCAATGTGAAAGTCGTCAACAGATAGCAATAATTACCTAAGAAGGTAAGGAAATATGTACTATTAAAAAGATAGGTTTTTAGATGATGGCGAAATAAAACTACAACTATATGTCCTTCTAATATAACGCTGGCAGGAAGTTATCTCCACACGGCTGGTGCGTGCGGCAGTCGAGAAGGCTCGATGTCTAGCATTGGTCTTATTTCTGGATACAACAAGTAGATTATGACCAGTCGATCGTAGCTCTCTTTGTTTTCTTGGTGGGGTGAGCGTCGAGTGTAGTTATAATTGCAGGTTGTTTGGAAGAACGAACGTAATGGACAATTTGATTTTCTTGTGACAGCATTGGTATCGGTGAGCAGTTATTATCATAGATAAGAAAGAAACAGATAAAATGTGTTAAAGACAAATGGAACCTTCCATAGATGGCAAGTCAAGGTTTCCCCATCCCCAAGGACGGCAGTGTCTCAAGTGTTACACAGTTAGGTAGGCTCCTGTAGAGTCTCGCATTTCCGATTCTCGCCCGGCTGCGTAACTCCGCCGAGAAGATACTCTGGCGACTTAGCCGGGTTTTGAATGTCATCCGTGTGAGAGGCTAATAAGTGCTGCCACCTCACAGAGTCTGGGTAATCGAGGCTAATCCTGCCATAGTTGCTGCTTCATAACAACTGCAAATTGCATTTCTGTTTATTTTTGTGTGAATATAAGTTTAATGTTGAATAGTTTTAATAGTATAGTATTATCTTATAAAAAGTATATGCTTATTTTTGAGAGCCATTAGGCGCCTATTCTGGTGCAAGACCGCCCTGGTGGTAACATTGGCAGAGCATTAAATCCCCAGGCGGGTGTGAGGATCTAACAACTGCTGCCACCTCACGGAGCCTGTATAATCGAGGCTAGCTTCGCTATGGAGATGACCTTTGTGTGAAGTTGTATATTTTCTCGGGGATATGCCTTGCATCCGGATGTGTTACGGTAACTGTGGGCCCTGCATCTGTGACGTAGTGTTTCTCTTGACAAATTCGATCCACGCCGTACTCAAAGGAATAATTAATTTTAGGAGACAAAAACCGAAGTCTATTATTAGGCCCAATTAGTAGCCACTAGAGAGAGGCTCTTGCAGAATCTGACATCTCCATAGTGACAAATCGGAGGTGTACATCTTTCTATAATGTGATGTATTGTGGTTAGTGGTTACTTTGAAAAGCACCGCGATAAAATTATAGATGCGTTTGAATCCACGCGATAATCACAACTCGAAATCACCATCAGAGTGTTTGTACGCATGATTTACAATATTATACAAAACAACCCTCCATTGCATAACTCTTCCGCGTTAATAATTAAGAAAATGTGAATTGTACAATTTCGTTCCATAGACAACTAATAGAATACGCCTTCCATTTAGTTGATTATTCACAGATGTCTAACCCATGTTAACAACTTTGAACGTAGACTATCGGTAGACTTTACTTTCTAACTAGCTGATATTGCAAAGACAATTAAGCCTTTTGGTTTCGGTGTTCGTTTTCCCCCTAGTATGACTGGTTGGATGGCTGGTTTAATACAAATTGAGTTGCTTTCCTTGGATTCAGTCCTGTCGCCGTTATGATACCTAATAAGTCTGGTGTTCTTCAATGTGTGTCGCCTTTTTTTTTACAAATTATAGACCAACATAAAGTTGCGTCAACAACATTTCTAACGAGTATCGCTTAACCCGAGTCTCGCACGGCTGCATGACTTCGCCAAGAAGATAGTCTGGTGCCGTCAGGTGGCACCACTGTTTTCGATTAATTCACAGGTTTACGTGTTTAATAATGACAATTATATATATATATATATATATATATATATATATATATATATATATATATATATATATATATATATAGTTTTAATAACGAAATTAAGTTGATAAAATATTTATGCACAAAATAAAAAGTAGAAAATAAAAAATGAGAGGACAACCTAACAACGATTATCATTTGTGTTTGTGTTTTTGTGTGGCAGTTTTCAGTATAAGTTTAATTTAGAATAATTCTTATGGCATAGTATTATCTGAAGAAAAAATGGGTATCCCTGTATAATTGTTTATTTCCAAGCCGGCCTGAGAGCCTATCATCGTCTCTGCCCTATTACGTGGTAAGGCCGTCCTGCCGGACACAGATGCTGGGCATTATTTCCCCAGGCCCTTGTGGTACGTTCAAAATGGCTGCCACTTCCCATATTCAGCCAGTATTTGCATTATGTATCTTTCCTCAGTTACCAGCAAATCTTATCCCAAATGTATTGCCATTTTATGTAACGGTGTAGACAGTATTGTGCTGTAAGACAGATCTGAATGTCAGCCAACTATAGACTGTGTCTCTCAAAAGAAATAAAGGTGT
Organism: Ridgeia piscesae; assembly: GCA_025642075.2. Lineage (NCBI taxonomy): Eukaryota > Metazoa > Annelida > Polychaeta > Sabellida > Siboglinidae > Ridgeia > Ridgeia piscesae. The sequence continues at coordinate 52,028 of JAODUO010000745.1, read as the reverse complement.
AAATGGCTGAATCAATATTTATTCGATGTTTAATGCATCGGTATTTCACAAACAGAGCTAATACAGTAGAGTTGGGTCTCTTCGGACACACAGCGCCCTCAAACGGATGGGTTCAAATTTACAACTGATTTTTGATAACGCATTAAATCGACGACACGTCCGATATTGAGCGTGGTCTGTGTGCGAGACGGAACGCATTTGGTCCCATCGGCGGAGTGCACCATCTCCTATGTAATTTCTCTGTCACAAAATATGACTGAGTATAAAATCATATAGCAACTGTAGGAGGTTAGTCGCTAGACGTCGCCAGTAGTACTCAATGCATGCATCGCATAACATAAAATATGTTATTCACATTATTGATTTCACATTTCTTAAGCTGAATATTGTACAAGGAACAAAGCATTAACAGAGTCAGACATTATCCAAGAAGATCACTTGTGGAAATGTCCGGTATGTGGCGACACTGCAACAAAATCCACGTCATCCTCATTCGTTATGTATATAGACGTCAGGATAACATTATAGTTCCAACTTAAGTAAAAGCGGCAATCCTCAACTGGTTCTGCCGATCATAGGGGTGGGGCGCAAAAGTTCCGCCATCTCGTGGCGACAAGATAACCATTAGCATTGAAGTCCGCCATAGATGGCGACAGTAGGGGGCATACTAAAAGGCGGGCCACAATTGGCAGACCGCGCGGAAACGGCAGACCACATTCACAAAGATGCCACCGATCGGTACGCTCCATGTTTAAGAGCTTAGTTGTTGTTTGCGCGTCCGATCGTATATACATTGTATTACACACACACACACACACACACACACACACACACACACACACACACACACACACACACACACACACACACACACACACACACACACACACACACACACACACACACACACACACAAACACAACACACTCTCTCTCTCCTCTCTCTCACACACACACACACACACACACACACACAATATATATATATATATATATATATATATATATATATATATATATATATATATATATATATAAGATGTCATTGTTGAGTGAAATAGTAATACTAAGAATACTTACTGTGTTGGTGAAAATAAAAACAAACACACAACAAATCCAAGAATTATTATTTCGCCTTTCAAACATTGTACTAACTTGTAGTACTGTAGTTAAATTTGCTTATTACACGTATGTTATTATTGAAAGACATCTCAACATCACAAGAACACCGTAAACACAGCAACTAGAACAACGCACGTAAAGGGCCCCCTACGTAAACATGGAGCGTTCCGATCGGTGGCATCTTTGTGAATGTGGTGAATCTGGTCTGCCGTTTCCGCGCGGTCTGCCAATTGTGGCCCGCCTTTTAGTATGCCCCGACAGTAGTTCGTTTCCTACTAATGGATTTGTTTTATGTACACTATAGCCTGGTAGATGGCGACACTCTATCAGAAAACAAAACCGTCCTTCCAGTGGTAATTGTTACACGGCTTTCTACTGAATGCAAAATGAAATTGCGGATTTAAACAATCGTGTCTGATTTTTTGGAGCCAAAGATGTACTTTTATATACCTCAAAAAATTCAACCTAACGCATATAGATCAGCCCCATTTTTATGTGCAATTAGAAAGGTGCATTATTCTACTTCTTGTAGAATTTGCGTATATCATACATTAGTATGAGTCGGTAAGTTTGTTAACGCGTTTACGTAATTCAATATGACAATCATTATATTGAAAATATGATGGTTTGTGCATTGACATATCACCATTAAATAGGGATAGCAACATTGTCGAATATTTTACATTCATTTGCAGCACCAATAACGAGCCTCAGGACATATCGAATTAATGTATTTAAATACGCAAAATGTTTAGGTTGCGTTAGATTTAAAAAGGGAGACACAAAGACAGACAGGTAGAGAGACATATATAGAAATATATATATATATATATATATATATATATATTATATATATATATATATATATATATTATATATATATATATATATATATATATATATATATATTATATATATATATATATATATATATATATATATATATATATATATATATATTTCTATATAGCTCTACCTGTCTGTCTTTGTGTCTCCCTTTTATCTTAATTACCAATAATATATATATATATATATATATATATATATATATATATATATATATATATACTTAGGTAAACAGCTTATACCGAGGCACTTAAAGAGACTGCGACAGAGAGGCATACCGATACAGACAGGGACAGACTATACAGATGAGAGACCGGTAGAACAGAGACAAACACATTTAAAAGCAGGAGAATAGAGGAGAGAGACACGCAGAGACAGACTGACTAGCAGACAGGCTTGGCAAATGGGTATAATATGTAGTGGAATATACATCTGGTCTGCCCGCGAAATACTATTAAAGAAGAACCCAAAAAACGCGAACAGCAAAATAGAGCAAATAATTTTTAACAACTTTTATAGGCAAAGTATGGTTTGCCAAATAATAGAATTGGAGTCATGAGAGATTTACAATGCAACTTTTTGTTGTTCAGAGATCCTCAAGGCCAAATATAGGGCTAAGTTTGAGGAAGAAACTAATTTATTCCCTCTAAACATTTGAAGCCGTTTTCGTAATCCAAACAACATTTAGACAGTTTTTGTTCTATATTCTGTTGAACTAAAACTTATTCTAGTTGCCTCATAAATGTATGTAGCTAATCGCGAATACTGTGTTCATATGTTTCAAATTCGTACTGTATAGCATAGCCCTCACTGAACTTTTTTCATGATATCATAATTATAATGATAGCTTCGGTTCCTCAAAAATCATATGAATAATGAAATGTATGACTCATATTTATAGTTAGCCTTAAGACATAGTCTTTAAGTCAACCTTGAAAACAGGTCAATAAATAATTCCAGTCTTTAAATCAACCTTGAAAACAGGTCAATAAATAATTCCCACTGTCATGTAACTGTGGTTTGCCTATATAACCATGTCGCTTTAGTCAACACGTGTGTTTTGAAACATCCATTTACGAAATTCGTTTCACTCATTTTAAGACACTCATTTTAATCTCTCTCAAGAAGACCACTTTCAGAGTTGAAGAAATAAGCAGTCGTTGCTCGAGAGGCGAATAACCCCAATATAATACAGCGTGCATATACAGTCAATCTTCTTCAAGTGTAACCTTGTGTCACCGTTTAAATAATTATGCTTGATGTACAGATGTCAACACGCCTCAATACGCTAAAGACAGTCAGTTGGCACTCAGTAGTTATAATATATATTGCACCTCTCTTGTCCTCGATGTCGTACGTATCACATCGACTGAAGTCGATCAAAAGGCGCTTCTAATGTACACGATGTCTATACACAGTGCTGATTGAAACAGCTATAGTAGGCAGCTTACAATTGGGTCAGGACGTTTTTACAGGGAAAACCTAACATAAACATGTCTTCGCGTGCTGGCGCGAACATTCTCTGGAAGACCTTTTCAACGGCATGTTCGGCTATGGCGGCTCTTTAACTGCTTTGCTTTGTCGCTACTGATCAAAAGACGACGCACAATTTAGTTCAACATCAGCGCCTATAGAACGTCCGGTGATGAATACAGAAAAATGGCCGTGCGCAAGTTTTAGTCAAACTCCTAAATCGTCTAGTCTGTCACCTGGCGCAATTGACGGAGTATTATCATCCATGTCGGTACATCTCGGTTGCTCGCCATGTGTTGCCTAAACATGGACAAACAAGTGTAAACTTGTTGCATCACGCGAGTTCAAACGCATGTTATTCTGCCAAGTTTCCGGTCTGCAAGCGTCAGCCAACATGCGCAGTGCGCTTTCAGTTTAGCTTCCGCACACAATAGTTCGACCAGGAAGGCATTTAATGCTGGAATGAAATTCTACACAGTCTGGCACGTCGGAGTATTCATCACTCTTGACCCATCGTGAATGTGCTTGGTTTTTCTTTCGTAGCATCGGGTAGCGTGTTAAGCCACAGGTGTTTGTTTTTCCGTTTTCGCTCCAGCCGTTTCTTTTTCCGCCTCTTTTGTCGCTGTCGCCATTTCCGTCGTTTATTGTGCTTCTTGCGATGTTTCTTCATTCGCCGACCTTTGCCCTTTCTTCGTCGCCTCCTCTTCTTCCGGTGAATGTGTTTTTGTTGCAGTTGCGTAGGATCCGACCGATTGTGTAAAATATCTGCAACATAACGAAGACGTATTTTTAATCACCTCATATAGATTAATGATTTTTATTACCATTAGCTCTCATTTAAGCACAGGTATTAAAAGTGTCGAATGCACTATGTTGTTTCTGTATCGATTCTTAGATATTAACGTTATAATGATGCGGTCTGGTCGTTGCTATATGTAGACCATATGGTTACAAAATACACGTTGCAGCTGTATGTACCAATGTTTTTATTTTGTACTGCATCTTAGCCACACATATGTAACATACGTAACGCCTGTCACTCTTATAGCGCTGTATCCAGGCCTTAGGACTTCACAAAGCGCTGCTTA
>JAODUO010000745.1:30000-42500 GCA_025642075.2 Ridgeia piscesae | reverse complement strand
ACTATATATTTTGTTACACAAGCTCATTTTAATCAAGCAGATAACGTGTTCCTAAACATGCATTGATATTATAAATCACTGCCCCCATTGTGTGAAATTTACTGGCTGCTGTTATCAAGTGATAATTCTGTAGGAAATAACAGTTTCAGTCGCCGTCATCTAATCAACTGGCTTGGTGATATTTCCCTTGAATTCCAAATCTTTCTTTTCCACTGTACACACTCACGAGAACGTCGATTATTAGTATTTATTATATATTACGTATTATTCGTTATTCAATATTAATGTTTATTATTTAATATTTATTACTTAGTATTTAATAGACATTATTTAATATTATTATTATATTATATGTGTAGACATATGAAATATTTCGCAACCTGGTGACAAAGTGTAAGTTCTACTCACGTAAACATTTACTATATGCGCGCCTGCGCTGTCCGTAGTATCCGTCTGGGCACCGGTCGACGCAGACGCCTTTCTGTGTGACGCCATTGCGCAGTAGCAGCAGGAAGAAACCCTTGTGACACGTGACGCAGCCATTGGTCCGAGAACAGGTAGCGCACCCACGCGGACACTGTGAGAACGAACCGACTGCAGCTGGATTAAAGAAAACAGGAGAACAATTTTAGATGACAGTTACTGATTGCGTTTCGATTTATATACATTTCTTTCTTTTGCTGTTTCGGTTGTAAGACGTTTATTGCACTCTTTCAGTTATATATATATATATATATATATATATATATATATATATATATATATATATATATATATATATATATATACGTGTGTGTGTTGTGTGTGCGTGCGTGCGTGCGTGCGTGCGTGTGTGCGTGCGTGCGTGCGTGCGTGCGTGCGTGCGTGCGTGCGTGCGTGCGTGCGTGCGTGTATAATTGAAATACTGCAATAAAACTTACGCATGATATTTCATAATTCACCAATTTGAAATGGCGAATTATAAAATGATATACGTGAGTCTACGAAAATTCTCTATTAAAAAAGAGGATGTATCTCGCGTTTCCACGAGCACGTTCCGTCTTTTCCGTGAGCAGATGTTGACACCTGCGTTATATATCTGTGTTAGGCAATACTAGACCACGGTACCTTTGATTAGGATTGCTGTTGTGGCAATCAAATTTATGTAAACACGTAAAACCAATAAACGGACACGGAGTCGTCCATTTGATGTAGCGGCCGACGGTTTATTGGGGTTATTTGCGCGGACAAATTAGCCGGTTACAACATTAACACCCGGCTGTACATTGGCCCGAGTCTACCCGTAAGACGGCCAACCGAGGGCGGCTCTTATTCATCGCGCTCACGGCGACATTCGGACGCTATAAATTACGGAAAACTGCGGCAACATTCGAAAACATGCCGGCAAATAAATACAGCTGTATCGCATCACATATGTCTGCCTCCGTGGAGATTTCTTGGTTTCGGTTACAACATAAAATGTCGATTATGAAGCGAGAGACCCGGTCTAGGACACAGACGCCGACCAGATGTCACGTTTGCCACTGTTTATGGCCTGCTTCGGCAACAGTGTCTGCCTATTTGCCAATATACATAATAGTTTCTCTTGCGTTTTCTTGTGACGGACTTGTGCCAACCTTAATATTTCAATATCCGGGATATTCGAGATTTGTCGTGGGTCTCAACAGTTTAGTTCAGTTGTATTGAATTTCGGAAGGCGGGTGATGCTGCTGGACGTCTGAAGTGAAAATTCTGGAGAAATTCGTGTTTTCCGGAAGTCTGGGAAATTCACATCACAACTTATAGACCAACGAATGGTCCGGCAGGTATAGAATACATATTACAAACAGCATAAAACATAAAACACGATGTTATATTTAGAATCCGCACCTGAACAACATGATCACTTATAATCCACCAACGATAAGACTCGTAGTTTGTTTAAAAAACATATAAGGAATAATAAAATCGTTATGGCAACTTAATAAACCCTTTCGAATCACGTCCGGATGATCAAAATATAAAACGGTTATAAAGTTTCGTCTCAGAAGTTTCCTGTTCGGTCTCTTGACCTTCACAGTACCACCACAAATCGTTACTGCGAGTTGCTCTCCGTTGTCAAGAGATGGTGCTGGTGGTGGACAACTGACTTTTCTGTGAGTCGCTGTCGTCTGACAATCTCCATCACTATTTCAATGCAGCAGAGAAATACACACACTCACATAGCCAAAGTCCAATTGTAAGTAACGTGTTCATGAAGAAATCGCGACGTTTTTATTTATTGTGTTTGACTTTTCAATTGTTCGTAAACGCTGAGCTGCTTGCTTGCATTGCCGGGAACAACTTCACTGGATGCCTGCGGTCGCTGCTTCGTGTGTGTCGGACGTGGAACGGCTGGAGAGACGTACATTCGACGTCACCAAATGCTTGTGGTCGTGCTTTATAGGTGTTCAAACGATTCTTCAGTAGCCCTATATGCACAGGTTCAACAAATGTTTCTTGCAATACCACTGTACAGAGGGCTTGTATGAAACCATGAAACGAAATAATTAGTTCGTCTGTTCTAGTTCCCGGAATGAATCACACCTGACGCCTTACGCCACTGTTGCTAAGACGTTCGTGGAATCAGTTGTCTTGAGCTAAGTGAATGCGGCAAAATTCATACGACCTTGCAGGATAGCTCTCATTTCTCTGGTGGATCCGCAATACTGTATTAGGATGCAATTGTTCGAAAGTATTGAAAACACTTTGATGGACTGTAAATTATATCCTATTTTAGTATTGTATTATTGAAAACATGGGTGTGGGTGTAATATATATATATATATATATATATATATATATATATATATATATATATAAAACATATACAAATACATATATATATAACATATATATATATACACACATACATATATAACAGATATATATATATATATATATATATATATATATATATATATATGTATAACAGATATATATATATGTATATATATATATTGTGTGTATGTATATATATATATAATATATATATATATATATATATATATATATATATATTTATATATATATATATATATATATATATATATATATATATATATTAAAAACTAAGTATATATCTTGGTTTAATCGCGTACACAGTCTACACAGTATATAACACGGCATGTTTGCTATTGTCGGAGGCGTTGATCTGATTTAATCAATTATTCAATTATCACAAGTGGTGTATAGGCAATATAGCCAAAAAAGAATCGCACTTTTGTGTTGTTATCGAAGTCAGAAGTCAAATGCCTGGTCTTTATCTGCGCAGTAAGACTCGTGTTACGATAACGGCAGTGACGTGATAACGTGCCTGGCGTAAACGTGTACTTATTTCATTCTAAACGCTCTATTTGCCTGTAACATGAGCGCGCGGGTACACGGCCAGCCCTTGTTGTCGATTGTTCCGGAGCAATATAACCTCCTGAAGGCGGGTCGACTTTCGGTAACGATTTGGTCCGACGTCTAAATTCAGTGATCGTTTTGTGGCCCACGGTGAAAATATACCTCCGCCAAGGAACGTGGAGTCGACTAATGTGTGTGTGCTGGCGTATGACACAACGTCACATAGTTGACATGAGATGACGCTGGAACATTAGCACACCATGTACTCTGCCGGAAGTGTACTGGCGTGCTGGCGCCGCCAAGACTACGCGTGTCTGTGACTTCCTTGCGAATACACGTGAACGTCCATATGCCTATCTGTCGAATTCACCACAGGATTCACGTTAAAACCGCAACACAGTTTCACTTTTCTCTCGCTTCATATTTTACATTTTATGGATCTACACTGGAACGTTGGCTTGAGAGTTAAGTTTTTAACTTCAATGAAATTAACTAACAAAATGTTACTATTATGATCAACTGAGCCCAATCACATTTGAGCGAAAAGCACATTACCCGATGTAACGCCCAAAGTAAAGTTCGGTGGCTTTACAAAACAACTACACGCACTTTTATATAAACACATACTGCGCATGTGAAATAATTCACGTATTGCAGCGGTGGATACCAGCAGACGTCACTTGTTAAATCAGTTGCGGATACAATATGGCGGCCATGTTGATAGATACTTAAAACAACATGTATATTACAAGAACACGTATACAATTATATACGTTGTCCGTATAGTCGTCACTATAATAGGTAACCACGTTTCGACCGTTCCCCAAGTTGCGCTAAATATAGTGGCGTGGGAGACGAAGAACGAGGCGGAGGAGTACATTAGGTATGCGTCTGTCTCGCCAGCGTAATTTACGCCAAGCACAACAACTCTTTGGCCGCTGCTTCAGCGCCTGCCCCTAGATCCGCTTATCAGTTAATTATTTTGATATCAAAGAGAAACACCGTCCACCTGTGTGTGTGATATGTCGTCGACGGGCCAGGGAATGTTCCTCCGTTGGGATTGGCGGAATTTCGGGTAACCAAACATGGGACGGGATGGGCAGCCTACAGTCTCACAGATCGATACGTAACCACACCATTCACCGTCGCTCCAGTCGGTTAAACTGAACACTTTTCACTAATTAAAACCATCTGCATATTTTAAAATGTACGTTTTTGTTGTGTCCGTAACTGTCGGTTATTTAAAGGAAAACCATTTTTAATACGAAATCAAACATTTTAGTTTTTTATATCCAAATCCACATGTATCTTTTACCTGTAGAGACTTGTAACGTCTAACGAAAGTCTCTACAGGTAACGGAAACATCGCGATTTGGACATGAACAAATTTAACTTTTGATTTAGAAATGAACTATCCTGAGAATTTTTCAGTAAATATTTTATTACGGTCAATTCCGCGATGCTTAGTTACCTTAATCTAGAGTTCACTTTCCAGGCGGACACAGTGGTGTACTTAATTAACGGGAAATTCCCTGTGTATCTGACACAGATCTCTTCATGGGGAACAAAAGGGATGCTGCACGGGGGAGGGGGAGCGCAGCACGACCCCAGGGCGCAAGGTACTCGGAGAAACCGCTACCTCACGGTCGAGGCCCTGTAAACGGCGGAGACCGACGCTCGCGGGCCAGGTATGAACGGACGACCCGAGCGACGGGGAAAGTCGAGACGATCCCGTAACAGGAAACATGTGTCGACATCTAGCTTTCTGCCCGTCAGCCTCCGGCGTCGCTTTGAAGCCGCGCCGCCGGGAGGGAGTCTCGCCGTGCCGCCCCGCGCGCCCCTTGCGTGCGGTTCCTCGGCTTGTACTTCGCACACCGTCGTCCGCATAGGCGTCGCGCCAACAGAAACATACACTACGTCACCGGCACATAGACGCCGAATATTGTATGTTACTTATATAATCCTCTTCGTGCCCACTGGCATATAGAGCAGAAACAATGGTTTTCCACTTCGTCCTGTCTGGAGTTTGCTTTGCAGCCTGACCTTAGCTTCAACGGTATTTAAGTCTCCTCCTCCGCGTTTTTTGGGTCGGCCACCTTTTCTGGTTCCTACAGGTGTCCATCTTAGTGCTGTTTTGGAGATGCTGTCGTCTTTCTTCCTTAAGACATGGCCAATCCATCTCCATCTTCTTGTGGAGAATATGTTGTTCATAGCGTCTTGTTATGTATGTAACTAAGACTAATGCGCCGTTAACGCAGCCCCGTTATTCCGCATGTCGATAATCCACAATCCGACCAGTATCGCATCGCACAGAGTCCCGCGGTACAGTTCATCTCTGTGTGCGGGGTGATCCGTTATGTCGGTCATGTAAGTTGTTGTGTAAGATTGCTACGTCTGTACTGCATAACAATTGTGAGCATTGTATGGGATGGGAGACATGTCACATTATGCTATAATAGGTACAACAGATATATTAAATAACTAACTAAATATATATATATATATATATATATATATATATATATATATATATATTTTTATTGGTATGTAGTGTTGTGTGTTGTGTTAGTGTGTTGTATGTAAATGTGTGATGTGTTGTGTGTGGTGTTGTATGTTATGTGTGTGTGTGTGTGTGTTTTTGTGTGTGTGTGTGTGTGTGTGTGTGTGTGTGTGTGTGTGTGTGTTGTGTTGTGTGTGTGTGTGTGTGTGTGTGTGTGTGTGTGTGTGTGTGTGATGGTGTGTGTGTGTGTGTGTGTGTGTGTGTGTGTGTGTGTGTGTGTGGTGTGTGTGTGTGTTGTGTGTGGTGGTGTGTGTGGTGTGTGTGTGTGTGTGTGTGTGTGTGTGTGTGTGTGTGTGTGTGTGTGTGTGTGTGTGTGTGTGTGAGAGAGAGTGTGTGTGTGGCGCGCCCCCGCGCGCGCACAACGGATTAACTTAATATAACAGTATAAAATGGCAAACAACCGTGCTGCGTTCCAGCCATTTATCGATCCATAATCCACATTCTAGATAACCACATACGATGTTTTCAAGAAGATACAATCTGTTTAATTGCGTTGTTTTATCCGCCGTGACCGACTCGTTGGTTCCTGTTGTTTCGCTGTTCTTCGAACCGTTTTCCCATTTGTGGCCAGTTAAAATAATACACCGGTAGTTGTCCATACACCACACAAAAAATGAAAATATAAATAAAACTGAACGTTAATTACGTGAGGTCAAACCCGATAGCAATACTAGTTGTTCACTCATTCGCATTAGCATTCGGTGACATTCGTACATTCTTTGATTCATTATCTCATATTTCTGAAAAATAATGACTTGGTCTTGTCAGCGATATAAACAGTTTGTCCCGTGCACCAGCAGGTTAGAAGGTCACCCAGTTAGCTATGTCACTATTCAAGTGCGTCTTCTGGAACGGACGCAAGAAATAATTTAACGTTTTGCGTAAGGACACATGTTTTCCGTGCTTCTAATGCTCGCGTGACCGCACGGCTATGTTGGTCGATCTCAAACACACCTAATGTCGCCTCGTGTGCGAAAATGAACGCGTTCCGTGTTTGTGTCTCCTCTGAAATCACTACGGGCCGATATCCTTATCTAGTAAACATGCATAGTTAATACATACGTATATACGCAATTACAATGAAAACACACTATGCTCGTCTCCCCGCAAACGCGCCGGTTGAACGTCCGAACTAATAAGTTCGATGTTATCTCGTCACTATCTCATCACAGATTGCAAGACATTATAATCTACAATTTCCACATTATGACGATAACTGAATGTGTTAAATGGCACAGATGCGAAGATTACTTGTGTGTCAGCTCAAATGAAAATCTAATCACACCATCGGGCTTTTAAATAGCGGTTTGCGACGTGTAATCTGTTCTCATCGCAACTTTCAGCTGTATCCATAATTTTCCGTACGCACGCTAGTAGCCAGTATGGCATCATAAGGAAGAAAAAGCCTCGAGAATCTTATCTATTTTGTACATAGCCGTAGGGCGTGGCGTGGAGGTAAGGCACCCGCGACATGTTCAATGGTACGTATATAAAACAGTAATCAAACATCCGGCTCTTCCGAAAGCTATGGTGTGTAGAGTGTAGCAATGTTATAAAGATATATTTTAAACGACGGTTGAATTGTGCAATAGTTTCAACTGATCTAACATTAAGAGGAAGCGTGTTAAAGAGACGGAAAAGTCCTAGTTCGTATATCTAATTAGGATTGACTTGAGGAACAAAAGGTTCGCCAGTACCAGATGATCGAAGCTGGATAGGTTGTATACCAGATGTAAGCAATGTATGCGTTGGTTACTTAAATGAACGATTTTTAAAAGTATACGATATTGGACAGGCTAATGCAAAGTGTATATAATAAAATAAGTAAAACGCTGAGACTTAGTTACAACATTTGCAAAGCAATTCCAAACACCTTGTTATTTTTGTTTTTTATCCTTACGGGCAATATTGTAAAAAGGGAATTACAACAATTTAGAATGCTAGTGATGATCGCAGTTGCAACAGTTTGTAAATGTCGACGAATGCACTGTAAATCGCGAATGTGATAATATCAGTTTCGACAGATATGTGGCTTCTGAAATTTAAGTTGTCCAAATTACATATAAATGTCGTAGACGTAACACACTGGCTGAGTCGTGGGTAGAGACTGTTAAAAGAAACAATTGAGTCATTTTGAAAGTTGGCGCAGAATTATGAGTTATTGGTATATAATGTTGCGATTGTTACATAGATGGAAACATGGTAAACTGTAGGCATTTGATGCTGAATGGTGTATCATAATGTTACGGGGAAATAGTACTTCAACGTCATTAGAAGCTAACGGTTTGCATGTGGAAAGTTCATTAAAGCAAATAAATATGGACGTGAATGAAACACTGTGCAGGAAGAACACCAGCGACCTGATTCATACAGACTTAATCCCATTAACTAGAAAGTAATGTTTGTGGAAAACCTTTAATGCTATGTATTATAGTGGTAAACAGAAGACACATATAGTATACAGCTGTATGTTAAATGATGGCAAACAACCATAGTCCACAAATACCAGGCAACTATCGAAATATCACAAACCAAAGTACACAGTCACAACAGTGTAGCAACAGTAAGAATTTCTTTTTTGTTTGACTTATCAATGTAGAAATGCAGACTGGAATAGCCAGAATATAATAAATGATATTGATGTGTGTGTGCGTGCGTGGGTGCGTGTGTGCATGTGTGTATGTATGTATGTATGTATGTATGTATGTATGTATGTATGTATGTATGTATGTATGTATGTATGTGTGTGTGTGTGTGTGTGTGTGTGTGTGTGTGTGTGTGTGTGTGTGTGTGTGTGTGTGTGTGTGTGTGTGTGTGTGTGTGTGTGTGTGTGTGTGTGTGTGTGTGTGTGTGTGTGTGTGTGTGTGTGTGTGTGTGTGTGTGTGTGTGATGTGTGTATGTATGTATGTATGTATGTATGTATGTATGTATGTATGTATGTATGTATGTATGTATGTATGTATGTTGTGTGTGGGTGTGTGGTGTGGTGGTGTGTGTGTGTATTTATATATATATATATATATATATATATATATATATATATATATATATATATATATATATATATATATATGTATACACACAGGAGCGACTGCTGAAGTAATCTGTTAGAGGGACATGCCCTAGAGCCTAAGCAACTGTTCAGAAACCAGCTACTGCAAAATAAATAACAAGCCATGCATAACCATAGACGCCGTAGTCAGCCATGCGAACCAAAAGTACCATTATTATCGCCCAGTCATCGCAAATACTCCGAATTTAGATGAAGAGTTACAGATGGGTTTGTGTTGAAAGGCATCAGCTGACAATGTTTGTGTTAATAAAACTGGCACAAACATCGACCAATAAAACGCCACCAATATGTTGCCAGGGACTCGTGCACCTTTGACTCGTTCTCCACTGCTGAGAATGTCCTGTGTATTTCCCTTCATCCCTTCATTTGGGCAGTCCCTATGGTGCTATGTCCACCGTCAGTCTGCGCCAAATAGGGCATTCTTCCCAGTGGGTGCGACGGGGGTACAACACGAAGTTATTCAGCCAGTTTTATTTCTGGCGCCCCGATCTTCTCTTGCCCTCTGGGGAGCCTTGTATAATTGTTTTTGAAACGGTACTGTTACGACCAAACTAGGAGACCTTGCGCCCTTTAAACCTTCACAACGGTCGGGTGTCGTCTTGTAACGATGAAGTCAGTTCGCTCTTTGACGCCCTAGTCACCATGGCTGTGTTGTTTGTAAGGATTGGAGAGCAAACTTCCTTCTGTGAGCTTTGTCCAGTGCCCCCGGTGGCGATTCGAAGCGTGTTCCACAAGAGTGAAGCATCCCTTAAAAACGTCCCTTCCCTAAAGCTTGCAAGCTTGCTCGGGGATACTGGGAGCAGGTGTTGTTGTGATAGGGCTGAACCGGGAAGAGCGGGTGTATCGTGTAGTCGGGTGTTTTCCCAACATCATATGGAGGGCACGTGGGCGTACAGGACTGCCGATCGCGAAGTCACGGTACGAGTGCACCTCTAGCTACGTCAACACACAGCCACGTGTGTTGCTCCCATGCACGGAACACGTGTCCGGAGACACGCCGAACGTCGTATCGCAGCAGCGCTGTGGCGCAGTGGCTAGAGCTTCGGATTCTCAACTAACAAAACCCGGTTCGAATCCACATTGCTTCAGTTCACGCAGCTGTATAAATGAGTACCTGACTATAGACAGTGATGGATATGTGTGCACGAATGGTCTTTGCGCATTAATTGCAGCGTGGCTGAATGCTTCCCAGAGAAGTCGAGATGGTAGTAGATATATTCAGAAGACATCTTTAAGATGTCTTCTGAATATATCTACGCCGCCGGTTCTTGCTCCTTGCAGGAGGACCTCCTTCCCGGTGAGGTGTCCTAGGGTTGCCGACCAGGTACAGCTTACCGACCATCTACACGATTGTCGTAGACTGTTACAGCCGACACCCAATTTGGTTCTTCAGTACCATGTGATGTGAACAAACAAAAAATCAACAACCCCCGGGCGTAAGGATACATGTTTTACACTATAAAATGTACAAAATAGCAAAACTATGAACATATTCGCGTATATATATTATATATATATATATATATAACGCTCTGAACATATGTTTAATTCATTGTATATTACAGTGAAGATTGTATTGACAACAAACGCTTATCAGCAGCGCCCAATGTAAACCCACAATGGTCTCTAACGAACACCATGTAATGGTCGGACAATATTCTTCATCTCTTCGAGGCAGTTTCCACAATATCTTCTAAAAGAACGCAATTGAACTGGCGAATGGTATTCCTGATCTCTACGAGGTACACAGCCATAGTACTCGACACTGTTCCGAACCGTTCGTCAGGTGGGCCATAATTGAATCACGACGCAACATCGTTTCTTATCGACGAAGCACGTCAGCACAGCCCCGTCTTTGAAGTGCCCTGGTCGCTAGGCAGGTCGCCGGCGCGTCGTCGACCTCGGCTGCCACGCGAGGCTCCCGAGCCGCCCGGCCACGGCGGAGACCCTACCCCTTGTCTCCGGGTGAACCGGTTCACAGCGCCCACCGATCAGCGGCTGATAATTGGCGATAGAGCGTCGCCTGGCGTCAACCTGTAGCGACACGCGACCGCCCCCGGTCCATAGCTCTTTGATGTTTGCCGACACGCCCCGGCACCCGAAATGCGCCGGCCACACAATGCGGCGGTCCGCGGCTGCGCGAGAACTCGGTTTCACTTACCTGAGCCGGCAGACAGCGGCGAGCGATAACATTTCCGATGGCGGCGGTTGATATCCCCTCAGTGTAACACGTCGTCGCTGCAGCGAGAGCGAGCAGGAAGGCAGGAGGACGGAATGGTGACGGGGCCCAAATGTTGCGTGGTCCAAGAGACACTACGCGAATTGTTCCAGTGGTCGAGCGAGGTGTTTTAACTGCACATGTGATAACATCTTGAAGCAGTCAACTACGGAACTTCCGGAAAGAACAGCTAACTTAGAACATATTGTAGTAGTACCAGGTGTTTCACGGTTTGTGGACGAGTGGTGTCAGTGGACTTACGAAGTAAATATGATGTGATATTACCATAAAGATGTTACAGTATAGGCCTATATTCGCTTTGTGGTATAATGTTACCAAAACAAATGTTCCTCTCGTCGTGAAACAGAACTCTGCAAACAAGGACTCTTCGAAAGCAGCAATGAACGATGATTAGCTTCAATACAAAAAGTGCTCAAATCGATCGGTTATGGTCAACAACATGTCTACGCCCCTAGGTTTATTGGACTGACCGAAACATACAATTTTATATTTCTGGACGTTGCCGTTGCGGTTTCTTTCCGGACCTCCAAGCCTGCCACAGTACTGTCTGTCCATGCCGGATATACAAGTATTCGTGACTTCAAATAGCACCAATGTACATCAGTGCAAGCATCAGTTTGTGAAACAATGCCAAGGTTGTCGCGTGAATCATCTACATTCCTAAATGAGATCACCTTCAGGATGAACAAGCTGTGTCTATCTGTCTATTTACGTCGTTAGGTCGCGCTGCACCGTCCGACGTTGCACAGTGGTAATTAGCGACAGTTGACGTGAGTTCGACAAATGCATTCACTGTTATGTCATCAATACAACCGTGTTTGGCGTGACAATCAAATCCTGTTTTAAAAATTGCTTTCGCAATTCAACATTTTACTTGATGACTTCATATTGCATTAAAAGAAACCTATACATATCCTCCGTGATATGCTATGACGTGTTGGTGCAATGTAGTTCTAGTGACATAAAGTGTGTGTGTGGTGTGTGTGTGTGTGTGTGTGTGCGTGCGTGCGTGTGTGCGTGGTGTGCGTGCGTGCGTGCGTGTGTGTGTGTGTGTGTCCTCTCCTCTTCTATTCTCTCTCCCCCTTCTCCCCTATCTTTCTCTTTCCTAAATAAAAAACATAAAACATGCGACCTAGTTGTGGTTGATTGGTTGATTACTGGCCCGGTAATTGGCCTTGGCCAGTTGCCATATGTAACTAGCTAAGTCCGTTCAGACGATCATTTAAAACTCCAGTGTATATCCGCGCATTGTTATTATTTCA
>JAODUO010000745.1:10000-25000 GCA_025642075.2 Ridgeia piscesae | reverse complement strand
ATTAGAGTGCATTCAGAGATAACTGTGCAGGGCCTACAATTACTGCAACATACATACAACATTTCAGTTGTAAGAATGTAGGTATTTGCAACGCACACATTTTTACTCACTTGCAAATCTGTGCTGCAACTTAGATCTTCCTACTCACTGTCGTCGGACATGAATTAGTCACCAAACGCTGCATAAGGTGCAGAGAGGTGGACAGTAATGGAAAGATAAACATCCGAGGTCACAGTCACACAATGGATCTACTATTGCTCTTTTCTCTTCTTATCTGTCGTCTTTGTGTTAAATTGAATAAACTTGAAGCGGACACTAAGTATTTTATAATGGCACTATTCAAACACACACCAACGTCAGTTATAATATACAATTGTTGTGTTTATAGAATAACAACACAATCGATTATACTATCGTGGTTGTGTTCTTGGCTACGTTTTAAACGACTAAGGTACATCCTTATGGCGATGTCAAAGTAACAAGTAGTGTTACTATTAAGATTGTATGTCAGTGGAGCAAGTATTTCAAACGCCCTCCTTTGAGCAAATGGATCATTATTGATTGACTTCCCTGACGTCAGTCTATCGCTGCCAACACCCTCGAGCAACATCCTGGACCGAGCGGCGTATCAGGGATATCGGAATGAAGCAAATTAAGTGCCAACTTTGGTCACGTAGAAGTTTTCCGTGCAACAATATAGTTGTGCAACAAGGTACACATAAACAAATCAGGAAATATCCAAAGAGGACCGTGGTTCAATGCCATCCGTCGCCCCTCCCAATAAGCAAGTGCAGGTACCCCTTTAATACGGATCAATGAACCGGAGACTATAGCGGGTAGTCTTGACACCGTGTTACCCTAATTGTATGGTTCGACGTCTTTGTATTGTCCTCTCTATTAACACATGTATTTATCATGTAATAATAGATACTAAGCATCATTACCCTTATTAAGATTATAACGTCTTATTCAGGTGTCGGTGTTGTAACCTACGCGTGACGATACCTACAGCGTAGTGGAACGCGATTCGATCTGAACCGCTCCGAGGCATGGCTAAATACCATTGTTCGGAGAGCCAAATAAATATGTGTTGCACGTAATGCTTCATTAGCGCAGAGAACAGTAGAAAGAGAAAACACATATGGGTCGATGAACGTGATATCGTGACATACTAATTAAATTGAAAAATCGGAGAGGGGATAAGTTTTACTGAGAAATACTGATAACTGTTTAACTGATAAACGAGAGAGAGAGAGAGAGAGAGAGAGAGAGAGAGAGAGAGAGAGAGAGAGAGAGAGAGAGAGAGAGAAGAGAGAGAGAGAAAAGTATATGTAATATTATTATATAATATTATGTATGTGTATGTATGTATGTATGTATGTATATATATATATATTTATATATATATATATATATATATATATATATATATGTATAGTGTGTGTGTGTGTGTGTGTGTGTGTGTGTGTGCGTGCGTGCGTGCGTGCGTGCGTGTGCGTGTGCGTGTGCGTGTGCGTGTGCGTGTGCGTGTGCGTGTGCGTGTGCGAGTGCGAGTGCGTGTGCGTGTGGTGTGCGTGTATGTGAGTTAGTTGTGTGTGAGCGAATGAGTGAGTGAGCGTGCGTGTGTGCGTGCGTGCGCGCGTGCGTGTGTGCTTGTGCCGTGTGTTTTCAGATTATGATGGCATCTACGTATGCCTTCAATCCTAAACATTTTGCTTGCAAGGTTCGCTTATGAAGAACATAACAGTGTTGCAAACAGAAACATTACGAGATCATCCCAGCGAGAAGCTGTAGAGAAACAAGGCGTGGCCTCCTCTGCGAAGGATCTGCTGAGGTTACGAACTAGGGCCACTCCGAACGTGTAGTGGGTACCACAATGATGACCCAAGTTGAACCTCTGTCGTCGCTCAGAGACACAACAGCCTCCAGCAACAGAGGCACCCGGGGCACAATTGTCCCGCGGGATTACTTAGCCGTATATAAAATGTTCCCGCTGCCGTTGGGAAATGGGGCGGGCCACGGGAAGCTTGGCACCGAACGGGAGAAGAGACGAATTTCTGATAACGCTGTCGTCTAGAAGGGGTCATAAATTCGAAAAGAACATAGTAAGAAAACCCGATAACGCGGGTAGTGCGGATTAATTTCATAACAATTTTGGTCGCTATACGGTGTGGTTAATTCTGGGTCTGGACTGTTTTGCGTGGCCACAGTTAAATTTTTATGTAGAAATAGATTCCTTTGTATGAGAATCATTTTTAAAGTGACTCAATTTATCATCACCTGAAGAAGTTGACTGACCGAGCTACGCGTTTTGGTGAGACATATTCCGCTAAACGGTCGGATGTTTATCAATTAATGTGTCATAATTGTCGCATTTGTGTTAATCACCCGCCGAGACCTTCATAATGTGGAAGGCAGAAATTATGCCCACCAACCGCGCCGCCGCTCTTGAAGCCTCGCGGGGAACGGCTGCAGTGAGGTATGTGGAAACGGGTGTTTGACGCGGAGACGGCCCGAGACAACGCAACAAGCAGGAGACGATCAGAAGTTGATGGAACGTCAAGGCGAAAGCATCCCGACCGAGCAAAGACGACATCGGTGTGGCGTGAGACAGTCGCACCCACTTTATTGTGCCGCCGTCGTGGTTGTGGTTACGTCTCGTCAAGCGCACGTCTTGGTCGGCTTTTACTTCCTGCGTGCATGTGTGCGGGCGATCGGCCAAGCGGATGGGCGGGCGTGCGGGAGGACCGGAGTGCATTGTTGAATCGTCATTCACCGAAGACATCACTGTGTACTCTTGCTCTTCCTTCGTTCCCACATTCCTTTAGCCATTTGGTATCCGTATGCATTGTAAATAAATTATAATAAATTATCTAAACAACACGCCGAACAGTTTCCTTGCTCTGCTTCATGCTGTCCATAGTTATTTGTCGAAAGTCTTTGTTCTCTCCGCCAATAGGGCATGCAAGTCGGTTACGATACATGGCGTGACTCCGCGCGACTGGGGCTTATTGGGGACTAAGCGAGACTAATTGGGGACTGGACACAAGAATAATATTCTAACGATGGATGACAGTTGTAGCTTCCGACTGATGAATACTAGAAAATCAGTTCATAAATATATTGTGTTATACGTTTCTTATCTTAAATGTCAGATTTAATATTGAATTTACATACTATCATAGATATATAGCGATTTACGTAGTGCAGATAATATACACGATGATAGACTGTATGTGTCTTTTACGGGATTTGCGTTTTTCATTGCTATACGTTGTGGTTTCGATAAGCACTTATATCTGACAAGTTGTCTAAATGCACAGAATCATATCACATGTATACGTTTGGCCCAAACAGGTTGTACTGCGCGAAAACTGGCACTCTTCATTATTATTCAAGATCGCCAAACTTGCCGCTATTGCCATGGCAACCACCATAATAATCGATTAAAATTCATGATTTCCGTGATCATTGTCACCGGCAAAGTGTTCCACTGCTTCTGCTTGTAATAATCCTTCGGACAATATAACTGAAATACGCTATTTCGGAACAGTTCGATTATTACGACCAAAAACAAAACAAAGTCCTATACGTTAACATGGAGTATATGAACCTCCTGCCCCCAACTGCCCCCAGTCTCGTTTTCGCACGCGAGATTTGCACGCCCTATTGGCAGCCTGTGTAAATGCGTGTTCTTGCATAACGACATTCATTCAGTTGCGCGGCAATACATGCGCTACAGACAGATATTTGGGTTTCATAAAATTCTACAATTTCTATAGAACCGACCATATATGTATACAGCAGATTGAACGCACCCATTACGGTGGCTGCATCTAAGTTCCTGGACTAGTCGTCTTTAAATATTGATCTTGGCTTGAATGAAACGTACGTGCTTCATTGCCTGTGAATGTACGCTGTTTACTGTTTACGGCTTTTGCGGTTTGCTGGAATGTGTTGACCAACATTTAGTGGTATACACTTTCGGTGAACGTCAACATTTTATTAAACTGTCTCTGTCGGCCCGACTCTTCGTCTCTTTCTCTCTCTCCGCCTCCCTCCCTGCCTCCCTGCCTCCCTGCCTCCCTGCCTCCCTGCCTCCCTCCTTCCCCGTTACTCTATTTTCCTCTTCCCGTTCTCGACCTGCCTCGTTTCTTTCTCTGACCAGACACACTCGACAGTGCCAAATGTTACACGACTTAGAACTTTGAAATTTACATTTGGTAATATACACACACCATCGACATGTACTTCCTCGAATCGAACCACCATCGCGTCAACGTCAACTGTTTGTGTCGCATCGACAACGCCCTCTCTACTAACTGAGTCTGACAGACCTGACAACTCAACCACGAGTGACGCATCCTCATTGCGTATTCACGACGAGGGCGAGGATGGCGGCGTTGCAGGCACACGACCCTCCCAAACCACTGCATTAGCATCTGTCCCTACACCGGAAACAGTGTCACCAAACCGACGGCGCGACCCTGTCTCGTGGTGGGGTAATGTTTTGTAATGAATCTACTTGAATAAGTAGCACATGATGTATCACACTTGGTCGTTCCGATTAAGTTGTGCAGTGATAAGCGTGCTTATAGCTTATAGATGGCGAGAGAAGACGTAGTCGACTTCTTGCGTGCTGCAGTGCCGCTGGTCGCAGGAGACAGTTACATTGAGTAGTCGGTGGTTTAGGTTCATTAAAAGGCGAAGGAAGTTATGCCAATGGTGAGCGTATTTATTTTAGTTTTGAATCTTTAATACATTTTAGTTCTGTGTATGTCATATATATATATGTTATATATATAATATATATATATATATATATATATATATATATATATATATATTATATATATATATATATATATATATATATATATATATATATATATATATATATATATATATATATATAGATATATATATATATATATTATATTTTATATATATTTATATCTATAATAATTTTATTTTATAACTTAATATATATATATATATATATATATATATATATATATATATATATATATATATATATATATATATATATATATATATATATATATATACGTATATATTATATAAGTATATTATATTTTTGAAATATATATCATATTTTATTTCATAAAACAATTAATTATTAATATTTTATATATAATTATATATATAATATTATAAATATAAATTTAATAAATTTATTATATATATAATTATATATATATATATATATATATATATATATATATATATATATATATATATAAATTATATATATGCATTAGCCGACTACTTTTGTACTTTTTACTTAAGTAGGTTTTTGGGGTACTTTTACTTTTACTTAAGTAGTTTTTTGGGGAGGTTACTTATACTTTTACTTAGTTGTTGTTGTGGAGTTCTTGTTGCAGCACTGAAAAATCTCAACTATTTAACAGTATTCACTGCGTCTAACCCATTAAACTCATATGATAACTACGCACTTACACGTAATGTACGTGTGGGGTTCGCATCGTTGACATAATCCCGTCTACAGAAACACTCACTGCCCATTAGTGGCGTATTCAACGTGTCAGTAACACACCCCTGTAGACTCACACAACCTGTCAACAGTGATTCCACGTTCACGTTCACCTTGTCAACACCACTAGTCTACGGTGGCGGGAGCGAGACGTGCCCGAAGGTCTGTCTCGAACCCCCGGAGTAGGTCTAGGACATGTCGGGCTTCTGTCGGGCATGCCATATAGGTCCATGGTAGACATTGCTGGATTCGTAGTCATTCAGTTATGACCTATGAGTATTATATCGAATACATCAAAGACCCTCGGGGTAATCGATATCGTCTTTTCATATTGAATAATTACCAGAATCATACACCAGAACGGACACTCGACCAGAACGGACACTCGACCAGAACGGACACTCGTTGTTGTGATACCGGCACAGGACAAGAACTCATCGCTCTACCCCCGCCGAAAGCAATTTGGCCATGACTCAAGGAATATGGTGTAGAGAGAACAGTTTTTAGTAAGTTCCAGATTTAGATCCATATAACGAATGCCCACAGTATACATGCATTAGAACAAACCGGAAAGGCTGAGTCTCCACTAGACTACGGTATATTGCAGATATCTACATAACAATGTCAAATACATTGAGAAACAAGAAGAACGGACAGAAAAGGGCACCACTCGCAGTAAATATTGGTCGAAAAGTGAATCCATAGAAATAAGTGGCGCACCTGGTGGCTGTCTAGGAGAACTACGCAGCGGCGTTATCTTTTCAATGCTACAACCTGCCGATTTCAATAAAACAGCGCACAGATAATTATACCGGCGTATTCATGTGTTCATAAACATATGCTATTTTGTAAGCAATTGTTTATTCTTCAAATGGGCACTGTTATTTGCCATTTTAAAAGGAAATAAATTGGACCGATGCCCGCCTTCCTGGATCTTCCTCTATATATAAAATTATATATTTCATTCTTGATGTTGTTCAGCTTCAATAAAGCAAGGATGGAAATGTTGATGAATAAGTTCAACAAGTAATCTTTCAATTCAGTGTGCACATGCCGACAAGACAAACATATGAATATTTGTTTAGTTGACGGGATAGGCTAACGGCGCTGTTTTTATATAATCACATTACAGTACTTCTGTGATGAACTTGTAGATATTTCACTAAAACCGCTTTCCACACATTTTTAAACCGTGATATATAATAGATATTTGTAAACATTTCACTAAAACAATTTTCCAAAAAAATTCTCTAAAAACTGTTGATGTGCTATACATTAGACATTTAGGTCGTATACATCTTAGATTGTGGAATATTGCTTTTTATAATTGAAAAAGCGCAAGAAAACACGATTTGTGCCCCCCCCCCACCAGAGATATTGGGGTCCACTGGGTGGGTCTTTGTCTAGATCGCTGAGCGGAGATAAGACTGAGGTAACCATCAACGTTTCTCCTGGAGGCGAATGAAGCATGGCTGGTGCACGGGCGGTGACTGAGACACAACCACCGGATATGATCGGCCCGAGAAGCCAGCGCCGCGGGCTGCGACACGGAGAAGTCATCTACATTCTCTCTGTCTCTCTTTGTAGTGAGGTCGTGGTGCCCCGTCTGACCTCCGTCGGGGTGTTCACCCCTTGACGGCTCCAGGGCAGTGGTAACACAGTCCGAGACAAGACATAGGGCTACTTATCCAGAAGGAACGACAGGATATCCAGTTATCTTAATGATGTATTGACGGAATGTGCAAGAGAAGAACGCTATCCAGATCAACATTGTTTAGTTATCTGAGTTCTTCACAGACAGCGTTGAACATGGTTATGGTTTTATGTTGGGGCAATATCTAGATTTATAAGGTGACATTATCAACAGTTATGGTTCCCAAAAATGAGTAAATAGGTGAATTTTTTATTCATACGGTACTGTTAGTATAATTGTATAATTATTACAAATAATATCAACACTAATCTAATCACATGCGCTACCTCAGAACAACGGGATACGAAGATTATTGCCGTCGTTCATCGTGAATCATACGTCACATAACCATCAGGGATAAGTAATGACATTTTGATTTGATCTCAAACAAGTTCATCGCGCCAAGATTACTGGTGGAGTGACGTCACGTCATGTCTTCAAAAAAAAAAAAATTCTTTTTAAGCACACACGAGCTCACCATATTATACTTATTGCCAAAAACATGTCAGGCGGCGGAGTGCGTTGAGATTTCTGAACAACATCGCTGTCACATTTTGACGGGAATCAGACGCGCACGATTGCGCGCGCGAAATGTTCCAGCCGAAACGTCGCTATGTGGTGCGCGTTCTAAGGCCCCGCAAAACGACACCTGTGTTACCGGCGCCTCCGAAAAGTGATGCTGCGGGAAAAAAGCGAAATGCACCGCCTAACATCCAAATAAAATAGCTCCCAACTGGGAGGTCGCTTGCAGCCTACAGACCGCGCCATGGGCGTCCTCCTTGCAAGTAACAACGACGTCCGCAACAAAACATTTGAAAGGGACGTTTTGAAATGTTTCACGGGAATTTCGCGTAACCAGTTCTCGGTAACAGTTTGGCCAAAAGCGTTGGCACTAGATGACTTCAAAGCATCAACTGACATTCAGACATTGAGAAACACGTTTCGATATTGGTTGTTTACGAATTGTATGTTTTGTTTACTTTTTTTAATCTGCGGCGTAGGTTTATCATTCAAAGCCCGAGCTTTGTTTCTGATGTTTAAAAGAATAAAAAATACTTGTTAATAAACGACGAACGGGCAGAGTATCTTTGAAAGAATGGCAAAATAACTCGTGCATGCTCTCAAACAACTCGCGCGTTACGTTACGTGCATGTCATCTGTGGTAATACGTATCGTCGTTATTCTGCAGAGTTCAATTGTAAGCGGATCCTCGTTCAATGCGTAATGTGTAGACGAAGCACAAAGGGGGCGCAATCTGATGGCACGGATCACGATAAGTGGCCCTGTTATCGGACGTGACTGTTTGAACGACTTCGCCTCGTCGCCGAAAAGGGTGTATCAGAAGAATAGATAACCTGAATAAGTGCGCCGCACGTAGAGTTTGATCGTCGAAGTGTTAATAGAAATGGAGCCGATCATTCTGACGGACCAACGTCTCAGCAATCGCTGGTTCTCAGGATCTTACTTATTTGGATGTCGATAACGACCGACAGACCTGAAAGAACCCTGAACGAATTCCATTTCTAAGCAATTCCGTTCTGTAAGCATCTTGTGAACGCGGGTGTAGATATTAAAGAATTTCGCACTGGCCATATATAGCATCCCAAACAATAGCGCTTCAATTAGACAACGATAAGGTACATGAGTGCTTAATACAGCACTGACTCCTAATGGAACCCAAAGTACGAGACATAGTGTCGATTACACAGAACAAAATATTTTGACGAAATTCTCCTTAAGCTCGAATTCAAATAGCCCCTCCAGAGGGCCTTTGTGTTGACAGTCAACGAGTCCTTCGTTCGCGTCCGGATGGCCATATTTAGTTCGTGTTTTCACAAGACTGTGTGCTTTGACGATCGGTTTGCAGATGAATTTATCCAGTTTCGATCGAAATAGCATCGCCTTGTGGACTTTCTATATACGGAGTTATCCGTTCCGTCAACTGAGCCTTTCAGTGCTCGTCAAAGGCGGAACCAAATAACGCGAGAAACGACAACATCGCCGAAGGACGCTCTATCCAGCTTTGATTGGAACTGTGGAACAACATGGCGACTTTCACCGGCCGCCTCTGTGGTATATATATGTGTCGGTGTTAATATCACGTGATCTAACTAATTTGGAGTTGTTATTTTAATAAGGTTTATTGAGATATTGTTGCTTGTGACGACATAGCCGTTGATAAATTTTAAAAATGAATATCAGAAATATGAACGAAACGAGTGGCATTTCTTTTAATTAAAAATCTACTGGATAACATAAATATGCATTTTGCATTTTAATAATTTCCCAACGGGTAAGCAAAAATTAAAATGTATGAGTGTTATTGAATGAGATAATTCCAATAGTTATTTGCCAAAAAATTAACGGACACACATAAATGTGCCGGTTTATCTTGAAGGCAAATAGTTATGAACATGAATTGCCAACGTAACGCCCTCAACTAGTATCATTGACTTATTATGGAAGCAGGTTATTAAACAGTTTTGAAGCAAAGGTTGCATTCTCTGTTTTGACAATGGATCCTTTTACGAGTTGTGACGATGCCATTAAAGCTAGTCTAAAAAATGTAATACCGTGCACCAATGTTAGCTTATTTTAATTTAGTTTTTATATATTTATTATAATAAACCTTTTGTTCCACAATATAGAAATATAGTGTTGTCGATGTGTATAGTGAAATTTTCTGGAACGGTAAAATTGTGTAAGTGGTCTCGACTGCAGTTGTTACTAGTTATAAACTTTCTTAGAAAACAATCAAACTAGGAAGTAGGTAAGTAATTATAGGTCTATTTCGTAAATTAACTGCGGTTCCAACACGGGGCCTGACTTCCTCCTTTAAGACACACGCGCGACGTGCATACGCACATCGCGTGCAGTAGTCGCAACACGACACACGTGTAAGCAGTCGCACGCACGAACACGTGTCGACTACACACGCGTGCATGTTCCGTGTAGCGACAACGTACATCCGCACATGCAAGGTGTTCAGACGACGCCGGCTGTGTAGATTTGCATACGATGTTTATGCGCGGACGCGAGTTACGACGATCTCGATTTGTCCGGCGACGGAATCAAAGCGAGCGAATTCACCGCACGGTCCGAGCGTTGTACAGCGAGCCGCAGTGATGTCGACTCAACATCGTTGCGTGTCCAGTTCGGACGTAATATTGCGAAAACTCACACCGGGAGTTCGTTTGAACTGCTCAGACCGGCCCGTGTATCTGTGACTGTGTGTGTGTATGTGTATGTGTGTGTGTGGCTATTCACAGGCTGGTCGCGGTCACAGGCCCAGTGCTAGATAGGACAACGCCGATAACACATTTGTATAGTCCGTCATCTAGAGTTCACATTGTGCGGATAAAAAGCGAATGGACGGATGAACGAACGAACAAAAGAAACACCTGTACACGCGCCGGTTCACGCTATAATGTACGGCAAATAAAGCGCGACGGGCAAGGCGCAGCCGTTTATGTAAAAATGTGGTTATCTCTGCTGTGTATGGAAATGTACGAAACATGAAAGAGACGCCGCTTAAATAAATAAGTTTTTTGAATGCGAGACTTATTGGGTTAATAAAGTGTGCGTTTCTTTTTACAGGCGCCAAAACGGATCAGTAGAGAAATCTCGGATTCTCATCTATAGTCAGCCAGAGACACAATGCAACCTACATAGGGCTACATTGTATAAACATATATATGTGGGTTACCTATATGTGTATGTATTATTGTATTAATATATAATATTATATATATATATATATATATATATATATATATATATATATATATATATATATATATATATAAATACATTGGCCGTCATATTGATTCAGTTAAAATTATTATAAAATATAATATTATAATATATATGTTTATATGATATATATTATATATGCATATATATACTATATATATATATCATATACATATACTATTAATATACATATACATATACATATACATATACATTATTACATTATACATATATATATATATATATATATATATATATATATATATATATATATATATATATATATATATATATATACATATAAGTAATATATGTAAACATGTAGTTAAGTCATGTTATTCTGCGCGCTGTCTCACTCTGGTTGTCGTCGCCACTGGCTACCTCCAGGAGCAGTAAGGAGACGACAGCCAAGTATTGCTGCGACAGCTTCATTCTAGTCCGAACCTCCAAAACATTCCGCTACGATAGAGTCTGCGCACGTTACGCTGGGCGTGTCGTCGTTTCTGTTTTAATACATGTCGTCGACGGCGCCCCGCAAGACAGGTGTACGTAAATCCGTCCGTGGTGTGAATGTGAATGTGAGCGTTACATATGACGATGACAACGATAATCCAGGCCTGGACGAATCCATGCCTCGGTCGGTCGTGCGTTCAGCTCTCGCTTTGCCAATTACACGGCTCGTTATCACGACAAAGTAGACGTATATCTTCCCCCTGATCTGTGTCGTTAACCACACAACTGCCAGCAGCTTCTGTGAAGGGGTTGACAAATCCAAGATGCGTCGCAAGTGTTGTAACTTCGACGGCCAACGGTCGACGGTGTCCGGCGTCCAGTGCCCGGTGTGGATCTGTGCCTGTGTCTGTCCAACGGCGGCACGCTTGCCGAGCGAGTCTTCAACTGCAGGAGCAGCGCGTGTCGCATTGTCACCTGCGCCACTCGGCCATCGATTACGGGCGCACGGTTGCAGAGCGAGGGAGCAAGGCGGAACGCTGGCAGCATGCGGCACCCACGCTCGCTCGCACGTAAATAAGAGCGACTCGCCGGCCGCGCCGTGGCCGGGGCCACACCAGGCAGGGCGGGCGGTAGAGCGACACCACCGCAGCCCCTGTCGACATGCGCACTCGGCACGGATCACTTGCGCCGCCACCGCCGCCGCCACTGCCGTCGTGTGGTCGATCGCTCTCGCTTACCACTACCTCCTAGACACCTCTACCGTCGGTCGGAGTCGCGCTGCATCTTCGATCACCCCGTCGGTCCCTGGCGCATGATTCGCCACATCGTACACTGAATTTGAGCCCCTGTCAATAATGACTAATGACCATCCCCTTCCATTGCTCTCACCCCCGATAATGAGTAATGACCATAACCTCCAATACCCACCCACGCCCCATGATAACGAAATGTTATAGCCAAAAGTGAAGCGTACATACAGTGACCCCTTCGGACCATAATTACACGTATTGAAATCTCGGCTGTTTCCGCAGACTTCTTTACTCAATGGGACGATTCGGTCGACCCGAGTGGCGACCGCTCACTGATACCATACAGGTATTATTACGCCCTCGGTCGCTTCTACTTGTGTTTATCTCCCCTTCGACCGAGGGCGCTATTCATTACGGCAGCGCCAGATGACGTCGATTGCAAATACGGCCGCTCCTTTGTTTGCCACAAACGCATCTCTGCTAACTTCGTTCTAAGAAATGTTTTTTGCGCAGGCAGTAGCATTTCACGGCCAGCGATCTCCGTCCGTGTCCAGCTTTTTGCACGATTCTCGCACTGTTTTCGAAGCGGGAGGCGTGCTAGGAAGTTACTACACTTGGATTGTGTCAGATTGTCGCCGGTTTTGAGTAGCTGTGGTGCGAAATACTCGTGCATCGAGCGTGCGTGCGTGTTCCTATTAGCCGTATTGGCAGGATCGTTAGAGGGACCTCGGCGGAAAAAGAGGTGCGTATTGCAACTACTATAATATTCAATTTTATATTTTACTGACGTTCGTACTTACATGCATGTGTACGTGCGTGCGTGCGTGAGTGCGTGAGTACAGGTTTTGCATACACGATTATGTTACAAAACGTGTTTGAAATGAAAGATAATGGTTTGCAAATGACACCCGTACACAGTGGATCATGTTTGATGTGTGTATTATCCACTCAGGCCGTCGTAAAATCGTCAATTCGTGCCGGCGAGCAAACACAAGAGCGATTCTTATCAGCCGCGCACACACTAGACACTTATGGCCCAAACACGCTTTAGGCAAACACGTCGGACACACGCGCGTGACGTATTCCTCCCTCAGGTGTCAAGTGCATTTACGGCGAGCAGCTCGTTCTTGGGCTTAAACGCGGGAGTTCCGCTACGTCAGCGCAGAACCCCCACTTTTAAGGGCCGTGGAACGAAACCTGTCCTCGGACGTAAACAAAAAACTGGTTCGCTGCAAACGTCGGCGAGAGTAAAAGCGTAGATGCGGAGATACACGTTGATTGATTTCGCTCTAATTGAGGGTGGACTGTGTGTAAGCGACGCACAATCGCCTATCAGGGCGGCGATCTCGCGTGTCCAGGGTGAGTTTGTTGGTCGACGCTCCGGCGAGTTGGCTCGCGACTGACGCCGGTTGAATGCGACACAGTTCGGCTTCGTATCTTGTTACCTTCGGCGACAACCACGACGGCCAAACCCCGCCGAGTGATCGACGCTTGCTGCGGGGCACAGAGCGTAGTTGATGTTTCCCATCGATGCCCATCTTGGCTTGTTCTCTGGTTATAAATAAAAGTAACGGCAGAATATTCCAAAACGTCGTAAAGGTCACAGCGATCGTGTCGCTTATTCGCGGAACAAGTTTCGTCGCAATTGCTTAACTCTTGGTAATTTAAAACGCCTTGAAGTGCGACATTCATCGATGTATAAAAAGTAGTCATTTATTGCATCGACAACGTGCGTAATGTTACAGCAATATGCCAAAATATTGTATTCAATTTTTTTTAATTAAATTTATAGGTCATGCATTCGTAACAAAACTGGAAGGCTAACTGTGCTGTGGACCCCTGCAGCGATCGACGTATTCAGAGTTCACTGGCGAGACGACTAGTCTCCTTGGCTCGAATGGTGAACTTTGACAAGGACACAATGCCCACTCTGTACCCCTTCCTGTTTGACCGAGGCAAGACGTGTCTCGTCGGCCGCCCCGGGAATACCCCGTTGGTATTACGGGAGCCATCATATCAGTTGTCAGCGATCTGAATCTTAACAGAGACCGGTTGTCCGAGATGACGTC
Organism: Ridgeia piscesae; assembly: GCA_025642075.2. Lineage (NCBI taxonomy): Eukaryota > Metazoa > Annelida > Polychaeta > Sabellida > Siboglinidae > Ridgeia > Ridgeia piscesae. The sequence goes on along the minus strand of JAODUO010000745.1, from coordinate 10,768 downwards.
TTTGTCTGTCACTTTGTGCGTGCAACGTTGACCTCATAACCACCAATAAAATTTGGGATACAGACGCAAGCTAATACCCCACAATTGGCACGTACGGGATATGGGAATATCCACCTATTTATAGCAGGAAAGAGTCATTTGTTATTCAGCAATCATCAAAAGTAGTCCCAAAGAGCTGTCGCCATTTGTGCGGGGACAGTCGGTGCATTGTGCGTCTATTAACCGAAGAATGGACTCATTCGACATCCGACTGTTTGTTCATGTTGACCCTTGCTGTGTTAATGCACGCTGACTGGGCAGGTACTGCCACACATCTAAGACAATCAAAGCCGTTTGTTTGGCAATTGGTGGAATACATGGTCTAATTTCCGCTGTGGCGTACTTTTGGACTACTTAATGCTGGCGAGTACGCGTAGGTTATCTATCCCCTTGTACACGTGCTGTCCCTTTACTTCGGCCCGGAATGCGAAGACGTCATCCGCTACCTTGCCCCAAGACACCGTCTCCGTCTCCAATCCATCTTCAACTGAGCCTCGCGTCGTGTTTTCTGCGGGCGATTTCGGCTTCCTTCGCTTCCCGTGGGTCTGGCCCCGAGGCGGGGACGCTAATGGTCCATCTTGAAGAACTTCAGCCAGCGCCTAATTAGCATTCTTTTCCGTTTCATCGCAGTATTTTACTTTGAAACGCTATCATGACCCATGCGGAAGATGTAACGAATAATATAGCTGTCCTTATAGTGTCTATATGTTCGCCGGGGTATCTAGGCAG
>JAODUO010000745.1:2500-5000 GCA_025642075.2 Ridgeia piscesae | reverse complement strand
CGTGCGCGTGCGCGTGCGCGTGCGCGTGCGCGTGCGCGTGCGCGTGCGCGTGCGCGTGCGCGTGCATGCGTGCGTGTGCGTTTCTACAACATGCCAAGGTTCTCATACGGAGATTATAAGAGTTAGCGTGGTTTTCACTCGGTTATTTTGCATATAACGTCCTCAATGTGGATAATGTTACTACAATTCGATATTCGGTAGCTATTTCTGCTATGACATAAATAGTAAATGGGAATATAAATACACTGATCAACATGAAAACAGATGAAAGAAGGACCATAAATAAACACAGATTAGTGCAAATAACCCCAGGCCCCAGGGACGTCGGGAGAGCGGGAGTAGGTGAGTGGTAGTGTTCTGAAGGCCGCGGGGAAGTCCGGCGAGACGTTTGATGTACCTGAGGTACACCCAGGTCCGTACACCTGTCAGACCTGTTGTTCCGGGCGAACTTCAATTGTTGACCTTGATCAAGGCGTTGACGGCCCACATCAACTCTCAAAGGCGTCATACAGGTCTAAATAGAAAGTGCCCGAGGTCCGAGCGTTTACATACAAAGTACCATCCAGTACACGCTGGACGGTGAAGATCAGATTAGTCCACCTGTGATGTGGTCAAGTATACGGCCAGTTTACCTTGGCCTACAGACCGCCCACCCTGTAATGTTGACCACAGCATAACAACTGTGTGAAATCAAAGTCAACAGTAACACAAAATAAACCTTTGTTTTAATGGCGTGTGGGCATTTTTAGTTGTTCTTAAACACAAATTTACTTAATTAACTATTCAGGCATACGCGAGTTTAATAAAAAGGAATATATAATGTATTATATATATATATATATATATATATATATATATATATATATATATATATATAATATATAATATATATATATATACAAACACACCCACACACACACACACACCCACACACACACTATATATATATATATATATATATATATATATATATATATATATATATATACAAACACACACAACACACACACACAACACAACACATATATATATATATATAAAACACACATATATATATTATATATATATTATATATATATATATATATATATATATATATATATATATACACACATTATATATGCATGTGTATGTGTGTGTGCGGGCGTGTGTGTGGGCGTGTGTGCGTGCGTGCGTACATGCGCGCGTGCTTGTGTGTGTTAATATCAGTAAGAACACACGAACTCCCGACACAATTACGTACGAATTTATGTGATGATGTTGTCAATTTACGTTTTTGTTAAAACGACGACGGACATTATTTAATTTATTTACATACAACGCGTGTGCATAACATAAACAGATTCGTTACAGGCGAAACCAGACATAAGAAAGAAGCGCTAACCCGTGCACTCTTTTTATTTACACTCGAAGTTTTAGAAAATGTACGTCGGATTAGCTTATATCCATTTTGTAGAGTAAAATTTTAATTACCCAATATTGCAGTAATATTTTTGTAATTGTAAATGTTACAATTCATGTATAATAATCTGCATTGGTGCAGTCTAGTTACCGCCAGAAATGGCAAAAGGCGGGAAGTTTAACACATGCAAAAATAATCAGATGACGAAACATCATAATCTAGCAATGAATAATATTTATTATTCGGTCACGTATTGCATGCAGTAAAGAAGTCTCTTTTTAAATACGTGTCGTAAAGTATTACATTTTAATTTATCTCGGAAATAGTTTAGAAAATATTAGCGCATTTAACATTTGTATTGATGTAAGTTTAAATCGATCAACATGTTTCAATTACTAAAAAAGTAGGTTTTACAAAGTGCCGTAAACCGGTCGTTCTGTTGACAACTGAAAGCCTGCTATGTGTGTAATGTTAAATGTAATACATACGCAGTACGCAGTTACGCACACACAAATACAGACATACACAGTTACACACACTTATCCACATTAACATCTTCCGCTACAAATATAATTCTTAGTTTGTTTTTTAAGGACAATTAAACACAATAAATAAACTAAATAAGTGCTAATAAAAACCTACTGTATGTACGTATATTATATAATATAACATTCATGCACAAGAACAGGTTATTTAATCAATAGTCTTTCTGCCGCTGTCGCTTGCGTGTTGATATACCGTGAGTGTCTTCGCACGCTCAGCAAACACAATAATATCCTTTCTACCATCTACTAGACGAGAGCCCGTGTGTCGTATTCACACTTCGTCAATAGACGGCGTAACACGACCGTCTATTGATACAGGTGTATTTAGAAGGTATTTTCCACCGAATATCTTCGGCAAGATTTAGGGCACTATGTCACAAGTTGTCCTAGGACACCGTCGTACAGAACGCTGCCTTCCTCGGGGCATTTCGAACTGAAATAGTTTACCACGCTCCATGGTTAGAACGTTAGGGTCAAACACTGGCCCGATGACCTCTAAATAGTTAGTAGTACAAATTATAATAGGTTCGTTTGCCCACAATACTTGATGAAC
>JAODUO010000744.1:210000-223404 GCA_025642075.2 Ridgeia piscesae | reverse complement strand
TTGCCCAGGAAGCCCTTCAAGGCCGATAGGCCAGCCGTGTCCCCCCGGGTGAAGGGGCCTTTTACGTGGGAATGTAGGTCTTTCTGGCTGTCATTTCTTGCGTTGCCGTTTAAACCACTACCTCGTCCGCAGTGACGCGTGAAACAAGACGCAATACGCAATACGCAATACGCAATACGCAATACGCAAAGACGCCAAAGCGCGGCGAAGGGCGGGGCGGGGGGGGCCGGGGTGAAACGTGGGAAAAATTATTATCTTGTTTTTATTTTTTTTTTTGTCTTTTGGTATATGTTTATTATTTTCCAATAGAGACATATAACGTTGGAAAGGTAAAATAATGTTTTCGATAGGTTTCCCCGACATTTGGTTTTTTTCACTTTGGACGACTATTTTTTTTAAACATTAAGGGGTTGTCGGCTTTTCTCGAAAAAAACTTTTTCACTATTTTAAAATAGAAATTTATCCATATTTAAGACATTGTTAAAGTACAATAAAATTAACATGGACAATTCCCCTTTTTCTTTTTCCCAGTTCCAGTCCCCGAATTGGGAACAAGAGTTTACATCTTCAAGTGTGATATATCGCATAAATCGTGTCACATTAGAAAACTGCAGTTTAGATAAATTTTCTATCACTGAATGATGACTATTACAAATATGCGATCACTTTTTGCACCGCATATCAACATTTCGTATGACCATCGTATTATGTGTCTAGTGAATACACTTATATTTTGGGGATGGCCATGCATGCACTTTGCTATATTGTTTCGACGATCTGATGGTAGACAACTAAACATTTCAAACTTAATATCTACTCATTGTTAAATAATTATTATATCGTTTTTTCTTTTCTTTTCATATTGTACGCGGGAGAGTATTATGATTGTTTTTTTTTAAATTTTTTTTTTTTAAAATTTTTTTTTCTTAAATCAACTGTTAAAAGAATATACTGCTTTGAAATGGTTCGTGCTGCAACGTTCGTTTGCAGAACAATATTTTCTGTAACGCCATGTACTCCTACACAGTGTTACTTTTTTAATTACAACAACATTTTCGTTTTCCCATAAATTTGGCATTTAAATTTAAAAGTTAATAAATAATTTCAATTAATTTTTTTTTAATTTTTATCCCGGTCGATTTCCGGGCCCTTTTTTTGGAAATTAAGCCCCGTAGTTATGTTCATTCCTAAATTTCTACATTATTTCCCCCCCAGGGTTTTTACAACATTTTAGATATTAAATTACAAATTTCTGGACCCCTGTAGCGAGATGGGACGAGGGAAGAGAACCCCCGCAGCGATCTCGTTTATCCAGCGAGCTTCTGTCGTAAACTTTTATCGTTGTCCCGGCGATTACGACATCACTTTAAGAGTCGTTCCCGTCCTCACAGCTGCCCTGGCGGCCAGGGTTTCCCGGCCTTACACTATACATCGACGAGTTAAGTGCGGCGACTTGCATAAATGTTTACGCGTTGGAATTACGCGCATGACGCATCTGTGTTTGCACGCTGCACGTGTGCATACGCAAGGGGTTGATAGCCGGAGATAGTCCGTCCCCCCAGGAATCAGGGTACATTTGATGTGTCTTCCCCAGCCCGTTTCCCTGGGACACCAGGGGACATCCACGGGTAGTATCCGATAAGCTAATATCAAATGATTAAAGAGTGGATAGGTTAATTAGGTCACGTCATCACTATGGCGTTATCTACCGTGTCCCAAAGCTACTTAATTTTCGTAAAAGCTTTGATTCTGTGTTATCGGCAAGGAAGCGTTTCAAGTGCTTTGTGGAATGTAAACATTTTAAATAATCTTCGATACAACCTGTAAACATTTCGGAAAAACCCGAGTTCAGCAAGTACTTTGATAGACGTCTACACGTCGTATATTGGACCTGTGCATGTATCTGGCGCATGGCATCAAACATAGAGTTACGTAATGTGTCGTTCGATGTGATTCTAGCATTTATTTACTGTACTTTCTAGATATGCATGGTAAACAGTACATAAGTAAAGATATCCCTCGTGTGTTTTTTGGGGCCCCAAAAAATTTCCCCAAATTTCCATTTAAACAAATTATTAAATTACTTTTTAAAAAAATTTGCTATTTTTTAACCAAAAAAAAACAATGTTATGAATTTTTAAAATTTGTCTTTATTTTTAAAAAAATTTATTTTTTTTTTTTTTTTTTTAACGGGCGGGCTGATGAAAAAAATTTTATTTTCTTCTTTCACATTCATTCATTCATTCATTCTTCATTATTCATTCATTTCATTCTTTCATTATTCATTTTCATTATTCACCACACCCCACCATTCTTTCATCATTCTTTCATTCATTCATTCATTCATTCTTTCATTCACCATTTTCATTCATTAAACAACAAAACTTAAATTATTCATTCACTTTCACCCAATTCCCATATTCACCCCCATTCATTCCCACTAAATTTCCATTCTTTTTTACTGTTCTTTTCATTAGTTTTCCAAACTATTTTCCCATTTTCAAAAAAATTAAAATTTTTCCTTTAATTTCCCTTTCCAATTATTCCATTCATTTTTTAAATTAATTATTTTTAAATTCGAAGTAAAATTCCAATTTAAATTCACCCCCCCATTCCCCAAAAAATTAAAATTCTTCTTTCAAAAAATTATTCCTTTTTCTTCCCCTTTTTTATTAATTCTTTCAATTATTTTTTTTCATTTCAATTTTTTATTTTTCCACTTTTTGCCTAATTTAAAAAAACCCCCAAAATTATTCATTAATTTTTTCCCATCTAACCACCACCACCGTTTAATTAAAAATTATTTTTTTAAACAAAAATTTAAAATTTTAAAAATTATTCATAAAAAAAAACATTAATTTTTAATTTTCTTTCCATTTTCAAAATTTAATTCAGTTCTTAAAACAAAAGGTTTTTTGTAAATAAAAAATTTTTCCGTTTTTTTAAAACCAAAAAAGTATTTTTTTATTTTATTTGTTTATTTCAAAGTTTTATTTGGTTTTTGAAAATTACGTTTAGAACATTGTTCAAAAAAGGAATATTTGTTTTATTATTAAATTTATCCCTAACCAATTAACTAAAATTTTCCCCAATTTTAAGAAAAAGGAATTTCGAAATGGGGTTGGGGCTTTAAAACCCAAGTTAAAAATTTTAGGGGGTTGCCTTTTTGGGTGGTTTCCATTTTTAATTTAAAATTGTTTCTGGAGGTTTTTTAAGGGGTTATAAGGTGAATAATTTTGGGGAAAAACCTTTTTAAAACCTAAAATTGGTTTTCCGAAAAATTTTTTATAAACAAAAAAATCCATAAATTATTCAATTGGAACTTTTTGGAAAAAGATCCATTAAAACGGGTAAACCCAAATTTAGGGAAAAAAATTATATCCTTCCCCCGTAAGAAAATTTTTTTCAAAAGCTGGGAAAATGGCCCTTGTAATTTATTAGAACCCAAAGGGAAATTTAGTAAGGGAACCCCCTCTTTCACCCCGGATCCAAAAAAAATTTAAACAGCAAAATTTAAATTTAATCAGTTTTAGGCCAAACGGGTTATTAACGTATATTGTTTTCCTAAAACCAAATTCAAATTTTAAATTTAAATTTTGTCATTTTTAATTTAATTTCGATAATTTTGGCAAAGGATAACCCCAATTTATTTAATAAAATTCAAATTCTAAAATTTGTTTTTTAAAAAAAATACCTTTTAAAACTTAATTTGCCAAATTATTTAAATTCAATTAAGGGGGTTTGTACAAACATTTTAATTTATTTTTGATTTTTTCTTAAAAACTCGTCTATTCAAAACCCCAATTAATTTTAAAATATTAAATTTTATTTTCCCTGTTTGGTTCAAAGAAAAATTGGGGTTTTAAATTGTTTGTTTGGTTCCCGGCACTAATTTAAACCATTATAAAAATAATTCATAATTAAAGTTTTTACGAAACTTTTAAAAAATTAAAAAGGAAAATTTTTTGAGGGGTTTTAAATTTTTCTCCCAATTACCCTGAACATTTGGCGAAATAATTGACGCTGATTGATGTGAAGTAAAAATAAAGATAAGTTCTTACATATATAAAGCTTAACTCAACCCTTACAGAACTGATCAGGGCGTTTCATAGTTTACTTCCTGTCAGATATGTTCTATAGAACACCATTTCGACGTCTCTTCACTTTGGAAAGCATCCAGCCACGCTGCAGTTAATACACAAAGATTATTCGCACACATCTATTCACCTTCATACACTCCTCATCTATACACCTCCAGAGAACATATTATTAATTATTAGAAAACGTCAGTCTAAACCAGCCCTTAATGCTGAATACAGATTCCTCCTATAATGATTCGAGTAAGCGGTGTCGGTGTTGACAACGCCATCTAGCGGATTAGTCAGAACAATTGTACACTGGTTATTCTTAGAACATCTGGTGGATTGTTAGTGTACATGTAGCGTGTATGGTATAGACGAGTTTAAGTAATAAAATCAAAGCGGTATGCTCTTATTTGTATACAATGTTCATAATACTAGAATAAGTAAGTTGACAAATAACGATACTAACTACAATTATGATTATAATACAAATAAAATAATAAATGTATTTAATAATTATTATTATGGTATGACAAATTATCATTAGTAAACATGAAACAATGTTTATGATTTGAATGTTGAGCCGACAATATTGCAGATTAAATATTACCTATGTATTCAGCTGCTATTGGTACCTACTTGTTTATTTGGATTTGGTTTGTCCGTGTTCCACTTCCAAAATTGGAGTAAGTACAACTGATTAAGTGAAATTGCTGTTATTATTTCCGGATGCCGGGACATGAAAGCAGGCTTCCATACTAGAAGTTGCCTGTGATTCTAATATTACAGCCATCCCAGCTTGAGATACTAAGTGGACCGGATATAATATGCCCTCTGTTCACCCGTTTTCATGCGATCATCCAAACGTTCCAATGAATAATTATGGATGTTTGTGTTATACATTACGGACAAACCAATTGTAGGTAAAAAGGTACAATATTATTCACGAAACTGTATAACATAAATAACTCTCCCGCATCACGATTCCAATAAAATGGAGACCACGCAAAATGGCAACGTATTTTCCCTACTTGCTTGAAAGCAACCGCATTGTCGATCTTTTCGTGTAAGAATAGACGCGCAGGGGGGATTTACAATTGGTCTTCAATTGTTGATTTCATTGCGAATCCGGCTGTTTGAATATATATTGGTCACATATATGTGTGTATAATCAAAGTAATATTACCAGTAGTATCAGCAATCTGTCAAAAATTATTATTGTTTTCAAACCACTAAAATTTTTGGGTTTTAAAAAATAGTTTTGAGGCAAGGGTAATTTTTTAAAAGCCCAAAACGGGGGAAAAAAATGCAAACGGAAAGCATGGGAATTTTAATAATCTGGGAAAAATTGTTTTGTTGAAAGGTTGAATGAAGAATGAAATTTTTTGGAATGGAAGTTTTGAAGTGGAAAGAAGGGAAAAATTTTTTAAGGAAGAAGAAGGTTTAAGTTTTAATTTTTGAAGGAAAGGTAATAAGTAAGTGTTGAAAGTAAAAATTTAAGTTTTTTAAAAGGAAAGTGGTAATAATAAGAATTAAAAGTTAAAAAGGAATAATGAAAAAATTTAATAATAAAATGAATGGAATGGAATGGAAAATGAATGAATAATGAATGAATGAATGAATGAATGAATAATGAATGAATGAATGAATGAATGAATCGAAAATGAATGAATGAGAATGAATGATGAATGATGAATGTGAATGAATAATGAATGAATGAATAATAATAATGAATGGATAATGCATGAATGAATGAATGAATGAATGAATGAATGAATGAATGAATGAATGAATGAATGAATGAATGAATGAATGAATGAATGAATGAATGAATGAATGAATGAATGAATGAATGAATGAATGAATGAATGAATGAATGAATGAATGAATGAATGAATGAATGAATGAATGAATGAATGAATGAATGAATGAATGAATGAATGAATGAATGAATGAATGAATGAATGAATGAATGAATGAATGAATGAATGAATGAATGAATGAATGAATGAATGAATGAATGAATGAATGAATGAATGAATGAATGAATGAATGAATGAATGAATGAATGAATGAATGAATGAATGAATGAATGAATGAATGAATGAATGAATGAATGAATGAATGAATGAATGAATGAATGAATGAATGAATGAATGAATTTTATTCATAACATTGTACTCAGAACACTGTTAACAACAATAAAACAAAATATAAATTTAACTATAATACTACAAGCTACAATGTTTGAAAGGGGTAAATTCGAAGTCAATCATTAAATGAGTAATTAATTTGTTCGGTTTCACACTAAAACTATGTCGACGTTTTCATAAACGAGCTAGAATGTTGGAATGAAGTTTGCTTCTTGAGAATAGGAATTTGAAGTGAACAAAATATTTGACTAAAAATGACGATGTCCCGTTAATATAACACACGAGGGATATCTTTACTTATGTACTGTTTACCATGCATATCTAGAAAGTACAGTAAATAAATGCTAGAATCACATCGAACGACACATTACGTAACTCTATGTTTGATGCCATGCGCCAGATACATGCACAGGTCCAATATACGACGTGTAGACGTCTATCAAAGTACTAGCTGAACTCAGTTTATCCGAAATGTTTACAGGTTGTATCGAAGGATTATTTAAAATGTTTACATTCCACAAAGCACTTGAAACGCTTCCTTGCCGATAACACAGAATCAAAGCTTTTACGAAAATTAAGTAGCTTTGGGACACGAGTAGATAACGCCATAGTGATGACGTGACCTAATTAACCTATCCACTCTTTAATCATTTGATATTAGCTTATCGGATACTACCCGTGGATGTCCCCTGGTGTCCCAGGGAAAGAGGCTGGGGAAGACACATCAAATATACCCTGATTCCTGGGGGGACGGACTATCTCCGGCTATCAACCCCTTGCGTATGCACACGTGCAGCGTGCAAACACAGATGCGTCATGCGCATAATTCCAACGCGTAAACATTTATGCAAGTCGCCGCACTTAACTCGTCGATGTATAGTGTAAGGCCGGGAAACCCTGGCCGTCAGGGCAGCTGTGAGAACGGGAACGACTCTTAAAGTGATGTCGTAATCGCCGGGACAACGATAAAAGTTTACGACAGAAGCTCGCTGGATAAACGAGATCGCTGCGGGGGTTCTCTTCCCTCGTCCCATCTCGCTACAGGGGTGCGCGGGAGAAATTTCCGTATACCTTATAATGATCTAAAGCTATGACTCTGTGCAGGAAATCGCATGCGGGCGTGGTACATAACTGTGACTGAAATTAATAGGAATGATTACATATTTACTATTGCGGCTGAGTTCTTCAAGTAGGGGCGGCGTCATATAAGGTTAGCTGCTTCACGTAGCAATTCGAATTGTATCCGCAACTAAATAGGATAAGAACACACGGAAAGTGACGTCACGACGGGCATAATACAATTGAAATATATATAGTGGTGGAAATTCATCCCTTAAAGTTATACCTTTTTAACTATGTAACTGCTTGCACGTTCTATGTCGAAGATTATCGGCCGAATGTTAGTGTAGTAATTTATAGAGATGCATGATGTAACACTGTGTAGGAGTACATGGCGTTACAGAAAATATTGTTCTGCAAACGAACGTTGCAGCACGAACCATTTCAAAGCATTATATTCTTTTAAAAGTTGATTTAAGAAAAACTATAATAATTTATAAAGAACAAAACAAATATTAACAAATTAACAATCATAATACTCTCCCGCGTACAATATGAAAAGAAAAGAAAAAACGATATAATTATTATTTAACAATGAGTAGATATTAAGTTTGAAATGTTTAGTTGTCTACCATCAGATCGTCGAAAACAATATATGCAAAGTGCATGCATGGCCATACCCAAAATAAGTGTTTTTCACTCAGACACATAATAACGATGGTCATACGAAATGTTGATATGCGGTGCAAAAAGATGATCGCATATTTGTAATAGTCATCATTCAGTGATAGCAAATTTATCTAAACTGCAGTTTTCTAATGTGACACTGATTTATGCGATATATCACACTTGAAAGACGTAGTCTCTTTTGATCCAGAAGCTGCTCTACACTTGTATACACATGAACAACTATGACAAAGCCACAGCATGCATCATGCGGACGCATTGTACTGGATATGTGACTGTGAATGTAGACTTCTCAAAATATACACAAAACACAATTGAAAATTGCTTAAATAGCTGTAAAATGTCGTTCTCTATGAATGCCAGAAAGGTTGGCCATTGTGCATCGTAAACTAGACTAGTGTTCCCAATTCGGCGACTGGCCATCTGGGAAGAGTAGGAATTCCTGACGTCAGGCTCTCCATGAAAATGGATGTGTCCATGCTTACATTTTGAATTGTTTATCTTTAACAATGTTTTTTCTGGTAAACTACTGGCATAATGTGTACGTATTCTTAATTATAGTGACAAAAGTTTATATTCTAGATGAATAGAACCAGACAACTGATTTTGGTTCCCTTTAATAATAAGATAAACAAATTAACATCACAGCCATCGTCACAAAGTGAAAAATACCTAAATGTCGTAGTAAAACAACTATCGAAAACGAATTATTATTACCATTACCAACGATTATATGATGCTACATATCTGGAACGGATAATATAACATATACCTGAAATGACAAAAATAAGAAATAAAAACAAGATAATAATACACGTTTCACCACTACTAGTGCCTTGTGTCTTGTGTCTTGCGCTCTTGCGCCTTGCGCCTTGCGCCTTGCGCCTTGCGCCTTGCGCCTTGCGCCTTGCGCCTTGCGTCTTGCGTCTTGCGTATTGCGTATTGCGTATTGCGTATTGCGTATTGCGTCTTGTTTCACGCGTCACTGCGGACGAGGTAGTGGTTTAAACGGCAACGCAAGAAATGACAGCCAGAAAGACCTACATTCCCACGTACGAACGGCCGCTAAATACACCGGAAGTGGACACGGCTGGCCTACTCGGCCTCGTGTAAGGCGCTTCCTGGAGCGAGACGGGCCGACAGCAGGTCTAGGCTGCAATAGTTCAGTTACACTAATGACCAGGAGGACATTTCCTGGTCATCTGCCGCGGAAACCGCTGTAGGTTACACTCGACTCGTGATGTCTTGCGTATGAATAATGTACGTGCAAATGTCATAGTCAGTTCAGGCAACGACAGTTTGTCGGTGATTTGTCGGTGGGAACTTCCAACTACCGACATGTTCCAGTTAGTCAGTTGTCATGAGTATTTAATGATTATTCACAATTATATATATATATATATATATATATATATATATATATATATATATATATATATATATATATATATATATATATATATATATATATATATATATATATGTATATATGTATATATGATATATGTATATATTAATATGTATTAATAAAAAATAAATAAGTAAATAGAAAGTAATACAATAAAAATACAAATAAATGCAAATATAAGTTATAAAAATAAATAAATGAAAATGCAAATAAGTATAATAATTAAAACAGTTTCTAAATCATGATAGATAAACAAATGTATTAAATGCTTAATTGCCCAATAGTCTAATTGTAGTTGTCGCATAACAGACCATGAATACAACATCTTAATGGAATGTATATATAATTAATTATACATATACATGATAAATTACACACATTTGATTCAAGGATCACAGAGATTTGTCATTAAAAATACGCACAGACATATGACAAACACTTCAAATTTGTGCTAAGTGATGGTTCTAAACAGACTGGGCGAGGGCAGAAATACTATGTCAAAACTAACTCTTTAAATGTATATGTACTTCTGACTGTCCCCAGGGAACGGTGATCTAGTCCGTCATTAGTCGTACATCATCCCTATTTTTTGTCATAAATTGTCGGAGTCTCTAATTCACAGCATTGCCCCTCGTTAAAACTTAAATCGCCGCTGACCTGGTGCGACAAAATGATTTAGTGTCGTTTTTAACCCGGAGCGCAAACAACCAATGATGCTGATAACTCGCGGTCGTAACCCGAAATAAAGATGGCGCCGTAAGTTAATTTGAGTCTACTCGGGAGGTTTTGTTTTGAATTTAGTTCCATCAGCTCGCAAGACACGATAACGTTGCTGAAACACGTATTTGGTAGGTTGGCTGAAAGATTTGACAGTTCGCGAAAATCTGCCGCTATTTTCTGAACGATTTGACATTCCGCGAAAATCTGCTGTCATTTTTGATTATGTTAAAACAACTTGAACTTATGACTCACTTGTTATGCCAGTTATATAAATGTCAGATTAGAATGATGTTTCCTGTTGCCGTTATTCGACAACAAGATAAGGTGCCGCCAATTCCGCAAAATGCTTGTTTTATTTTGTTACCCACTTTACTGCTATCTTGATAACATTACGTTCGGTAGAAAACATATACAACTACTTTCATCGTTTTCGTTTTATGTCGATTGTTGTGCTGTAACTATATAAGATTACAGAATAATAGGACGACAATATTTATAAAGCAGGGATATAAATCAAATTCTCTAAAGTTTTTTCGTGAAAATCAGTCCGCTGAAGAAGGCTGTTATGAAGGCGAAATATACGGGAAAACAAAAAGGTTTCTTGAGAGGTAAATTTACTGAATAACATGAAACAACAAACCCTATCACTAATTCTAAACAAGTCCACGGATATCTCGTATCACGGCTTCTTGTCCCAAACTTCTGTGCAATGAAGCGCCATGTATATTAGATTTTGTTGACTATAGAGATACGTTTGAATAAGAGTTTGTGTTTTCTACGGGGTTGGATTTTGGGTTTTGATTTCGAAAATTTTTTATATATAATATATATATATATATATATATATATATATATATATATATATATATTATATATATATATATAATATATATATATATATGTATTGTTTGATATTATTATTTGCTAGATTGATTATTAGTATGTATTGTCATGACATAAGTAATATATCGGTTTATTTATTTAGAAATGCCACACTATTTAAGATTGTATTGAGGTATTTATAAATAGACACTTTTTAATTTATTCCTATACCAGTATTCTTCTTATTGTATCCAATTACCGTTTTTAAGTTTTTTACTTTTAATATATTGCGAAGCGCCACGAATAATTGTGGAAGTGGCGCTATATGAAATAACAAATATATTATGATTATCGCTATTATCACCGTCATCATCATCGACTGATCGAGAACAAAATCACCGTGAACAAAAATGGCATATTCCGAAATCGAAACCAACATTTCACTAACCTAAGTAGCGGTCTTCTACTTCCGTAGCCAGAGAGCCAAACTCTTATTCAAATGTATCTCTATAGTTAACAAAATCTAATATACACTGTACATAATAAATAATCAAACTAAATAGTCATTTTAAATAATAAATAATTTTATAGAAATAATGTTCATGTTTTCGAGAATGGCATTAATAAGAAACACAAATGAAATGTGTCGTCAGTCGATAACGTGACGTTATTCTTTCTCTACGGAATCAGGAAGTCTGTTTTCACATAAATATTTGTTTTGGGAATTTAAGATCTTATTTGTTTGGAATTATTAGTTGAAAAAGATATGCTTGTCTGCATGGTGGTCTTCATGTTTTAGTCTAAAATCTTTAGACAATTCTTTTAAAATATATATTACTAATATCGTTGTATCGTAACTCGAATCGTATACAACTGATACAATTGTATCGCAACAAAACAAAATAATAAATTTAGGTATACAAACGAGTTGACATATTGCATACTTGCTATATATAGTCAAGTATTTGGTTCCGTGAATGTACGAGGAATAAGCCGAGCGAATCAAAGACTGTTAAGTATTGTTTTATGGATGTTCATACACATTTTTGTACAGTTTGGAACAACGCTGGCGTATTTAAAGACAATTACGTTTTTGTTGAAATAATTTCCACTAAGGCAGACACTGTTAATAGATTCACACAGAAAACAAATTTTTTGTGATGGTACTACATAATATGCTAATTAATAGTTAAGTGTGCGGCAAAGCGCACGCAAGTATACTCACCCAATGACAAGGTTTATAAATATTGTTTACGTTGAGTGCATGGCCTGTAACCGGGGTAAATGTCTAACGTCGATCTACTTTCCTTTTTTATTTTTAGTTACATGACTTCTGGTGTTGTACATGTAGATATGAGAACACGATAACCAAACCAGTGCGTGGCTATTTATTGGTGTATATACGTATACAAGTCAGTACATGGGTTTCATTGCATACATTTATTTCACACATGTTTATGTTAATAGATTGAGTTAGTTTATAAAATAAAACTTCTACTCTTATCTAAACTATCTACTCTTATCACCGTTAAAGTGTACATAGTATTTTTCTGCACATTTTGTTGCATATCGCGATAAAATCCAGATCTGGTGCATGAGCGTTAGCAAATTGGTATCGTCTGCGTATCTGATACAACCCGTATATATAGTGGCTGCCCATATGGCATTCCACACCACTGTATTCTAGTTGTTCAAATAATCCGGAATAATCCAGAATAAAAAGAATAGGAGACAGCTCCATGTTTGCGTCTGTTACTTCCGGTAAATTGGGATGACATACCCGAACCCATCTTACTTGATCTTTTTTAATATACGTATACAACAGCAGTCTTAATACCATAGTTTAATACATTACGCTAGGAGGTTTAACATAATTGACTTTATCGAACGCTTTACTGGCGTTTAGCATGAGTGCATATATACATTACTGCCATTTGCATTATAATAACTGATCATCTCCGTCACAACATGAGCGCAATGAGTAGTGGGCATAGGGGAGACCGGGGCTAGTTGTAACACGGCTAAGTTGTAACAGAGGGCTTGCGGATAAAACTGCTAATACAAATTATTCTGCAAGCATGTTCATCAATATAGTTGAGCATGTCGTGTGTAATATCACATGAACCCGTCGACACGTCATAAACAGAAACGAGATACTAGCGTACCGGGGTAACTTGTAACACTTTAGGACACCTCACATAACTCGTTATGCCACAAATATGTAATAAGCCAGGCATTTAGTTATACACCGATTATCTGCGGGAGATGTGTGGGGACCAATTGGGATAATAAAAGTGTTGATCGGTTAAGAAACTCACCCGAAATACTTAAATGTGTCCTAAAGTGTTACAAGTTATCCCGTATATACCTGGGTCACTTGTAACATTTCAGCACACCTGATATAACTCATTATACAACAAACGTGTAATAGCCAGGACAATTAATTATGCCCTGATTATCTGGGGGGATATCT